>PVIR01005723.1:6790-24677 GCA_004026965.1 Petromus typicus
TTTTTTTTTTTTTTTTAAATTATCTTTATTGGTACATTAAATATACACATCATGATTGCACTCCATAATGGGGATTTGTACCAGTATAAGACACAACTTAATTCTCATTTTTTCCCATAGCCCCACCCACCCTACCACCCCCCCATATATATAAAATTTGTTTCCTTACTTTTTTGTTACAATCTCAACATTGTCCCCTGGGACCAGTTGTTCTTAAAAGTTTTTCCCTCTTTTTCTGTTCTTCTGTCAGTGACTTTCATGACAAGCCATTGATTCCATGGCAATCAGCTGAGAAATGAGTCTCATAAGATCTGTGAAAGAAAGGAGTTAGGCTATGGCTAAAAGAGGAAAAGGAAGAAGAAATGTAGCTAATCTGGCCTCTTAGGGTCCATCTTGACAAGCTCTTTGGAGTCATGACAGATCAAATCTGAAAGATGGTGCTGGCTGCTGTTTAGAATAAGAAGATGGGGATGGGGCATTCCAGTAAGAACACAGCCCCTTGTCTGTTGTGTAAAACAAATCATGATAAATTTATAGCTTGAAAGTGAAAGAGGTTTCTGTAGCTCAGGCATCTAGGGTTAGGGTCTCAAGAACTGCAGTCTATGTCTGCCAGGCCTGCATCTCATCCGAGAATCGGGCTTTCAGGCTTACGCAGTTCTGGGCAGACGTTACTTTCCTCAGAACTGTGGAATTCAGATATCTTGTCTTTTCAGGGCCAACAGGAAAGAAAGAGTCCCTCTGTTCTAGATGGCTTTCTAAGAGTCAACTGATTTGGTTTGGCCCAAGCAGGATAAGCTCCTTTTTAATTTAACGTTAATTAATTAAGGCTGTAGGATCCTTTGTTCTCTACCATATTTTATTGGTTAGAAACAAGTTTCAGACTCTCTCACAACTGAAAGGGAGGGAGAAATGCACACACAAAAAATACTGATAACAGGGTAGAAATCATAAAGGACCTTTAAAATTTCTATCTAGTTGGCTAGGGCTATAGCTCAGTAGTAGAGTGCTTGTCTAGCGTGTCAGGATCCTAAGTTCAGTCTCCAGTACTGAAAACAAGCCAGAAAAGAAATCTTCTACCTCCCACACCTTCCTTTTGGTGAGCTGTGTGCATGTGTGCAAGTGTGTTTGTGTGTGTGTGTGTGTGTGTGTGTGTGTGTGTGTGTGAGAGAGAGAGAGAGAGAGAGAGAGATATCACCCTGCTTCAACCTATCTTAGCAAAACCAGGAGACTTTATTTTAAGGAAACAAGGATGTCTTACAGCTGGACCCAAAGGAGAAGAATGAGGATGGGCCACAGGGAAACTGTCCCTTGCAAACGATCCACTCTGTCTTTCTGTGGGTCCCTTATCTGTTCCCCTGTCTGGTCTGTGCTTTCTAGCTCTAGTTCCAGGCCACCTTATCTCTCATTCTAGGCAACATCAGTCTTTCTTTCTCCCTTTCCCCTCCACAATTCTGTCAGAAGAAGAATCTTGGCTGTTTATTTCCAGGCCATCATCCGTGGGCAGAGGGGAGAGGTACATGCTGTAAACATGGCTGCTTGGAACCCATTGGGGTGAGTTCTTGGAAGAAAAGGCTGAGGTCCCAGGAAGTGTCCATTACATGTCATGAAGCACTGTAATCAGGGGTTGTTATGTGTGTACTGCACATCTTCTGGTATTTAATTTAGCAGAAAAGCTCCTTGGTTAGTAGTGGTGGGAGCAGAAAGGGTCATGTTTAATGGTGTCCCTCTGGTGGAGCTGAGGCTGCGTACACCAGGGACTTGTTTTCAGCTAAAAGTGACTGTTGTCAAAAGGAGTTTAAAATATGCCAGCACTTAGAAGAAGGCCAATCCTACAGAAATAATCAGTAGCTGCAGAGAAAGCAGGGCCAGGCACAGAGGGCCCAATTTAGAGACACGGTACAGCAGCATCTTACAAAACCTTTCCTAGAAATGGTTGTAAAAGAGCTGCTTTGAGCAAGTGCTAAAAGCACAGAATTAGGCAGTCAAAAGCCCTGGAGGAAGAAGGGAATGTTCCAGTGCAGATTGTTCAGTTCATGTTCTGATAAGAATAGAGTGAGACTCAGAAGACAAGGAGGAAAGGCCAGGAATTTAACCTCAACCGTGCTGCTGAGGGGAGAACTCTGACCGGTTCTAACATATGGGTCATGTGCAGATGCTTCTGCACACATTTAAGTATGTACCTTGATGTGCAACCTGGGCATGGCTCCCAAAAGACCCTAGAGTGTGGGTTTACTCCCAAATGAGTCCTTCCATAGGCTCGCTGGCCTTCCTGGTTTTTAGGAGGTTCTTATCATGTTTTACCTGTCTGTTCTTGGTCTGTATGTTCCAGAATTTTTTTGAGGAGTTCTTTGGGCAGATATATGCTGTTCTTCCTGATTGAATTGATCATTTATCAATTCCAGTCCCAATCCTCTAAGAAAACTTCTCTGTTATACTTTGTGCTTATCATTTTCTTTGTAAACTATTAAGCTGTACCTCATATGTATAGGATCAAATTAAAAAAAAATATTGGCTAATACTTTGTGTTTCGATGACATCATAGTTGCTGCATAACTCATCAGTTTCTACTCAGTCTTTCATTTTGTTGTAAAACGTGACCATTTGTAACTTCTTTTGTGTTCAAGATTTTTTATTAGTCTTTTTTTAATGATTAATTAATTATTAATCTTTTTAGATAGGGTGTCACTATGTAACACAGCTGACCTTAAACTCCCAGGATCCTCCTGTTTCCACCTCCCGAGCACTAGGAGTATAAGCATGCATCACCCCTCCCAGCTTCCCTATCAGCCTTACCATTGTGATGTAATGTTAACAGTCTCAACGCTGCTTTGTCTTTCTTCACTATATAGGAGGCCAATCCTATGTCTTTCTGAAATCCAAAGATTGTATTATATGTTTCTTTATTGTGAACTTGCAACATTTTTTTCAGGAATCTCAGCTTGTTCTTGTGAATAATTTCTGTGCTGGTCAACTGTTTTTTTGTTTGTTTGTTTGTTTGTTTAGCAAACACAGCATCAATAGGTAACTAGTGAACCCACTGTTGAATGTAACATTTAGATTATTTTTGAAGTAGGTGGGACAAGTCTGTTCATGTACAGTTTATTACTGTATGAGTAAAGAACTGATGGCTGAATTCCAGGATAAATTTCTAAATTCAAGGTGTAAAATGTCTTAGCACATACCAGAGTATATATTTTTACATCACCATTGGAAGGTTTGCTTGGCACATACTGGCAAATGGTTCAACAACCATGAAATGACACAACTTGTTTATCAAGTGCTATGTATTTGGATGACGTATAAATTACTTGACAGTTTCAAACAAAGCCTTCACAAAATGAGTGAATAGCAGCCAAACTATTGGATTTTTTCATTCTTTCTTGGTAGATCTCTTTGTCATCAAAACATAGACAATTTTGAAGGAAACCAAATCTCGTGAGTGTCATTGTTGTTCTAAGTCTCTCAGTGCTGTATGTCACTTCTCCATAAATCCTTTAGATTGATGATTAGAATGATAAAGTCCTGCTATGAAAGCTCTTAGTTCAAATAGTGAGATATCATAATAAATACATATTTGAGCATTACTAATGATGTATATAGAATATTTTACTTGTATTTCAGAACATCTTGTAGTATACCGTCCATTACAATTTCGAACACTGAATCAGATTTGGCTTTCTGCCCAGTTGTTTTGACCTCTGGTAAGTATCTAATAATATTCTCTGACCCTCATGTTGGATCATCAGGTGTACATGACCATGTTGTAACATTTTGACTCATCAAATATTTATTTACAATCCTATTTTCTTCCTCATCTGAATCAAGATCTTCATTCTGTACTTCTGTATCTTCATATCTTGCTAACGTTTTTGGTTTATGTGAGCTAAGTCATCATTAGTAAGAAACTCACTTGATAATTCACTTTCATCCTCTCCTTTAAGTTGTAAAAGTGAATTTTCATGTGATACTGTACTGAGTTGAGCTAACTTTACAAGAAAAATCTAATAAAACTTATAAATACACAAAGATGTGACATGGTGCATGTCGGTAAAACTTACATTTACACTTTGACATATGTGCATATACATTGCTGTTTTTCATATCGAAAGTGTGAACACAAAGATTGCTTCCTGTATTTCCTCAGCTACTGAGATGCATAGCAAATTACCATTCTGTTAAAGTGATATTTTAATTAGAAATTATGTTATTGGCATTTGAGACCCAGTATAAGCAACCAAGGACTTAACAACAAATGGTGACATTTTGTGGTTTTTTGCTTCTCATTTAAAAAATAAACAAATAGAATAAGAAGTTACCTTTGCTGGTCTCATCAATTCTATTCTCCTTCCTCAAAGATAATGGGTTTCATGAATTCACTGTATGCCTTTAGTATCTATTTTTAGAAACTTATTACATATAGATCAATAATATATAGTAGGCACAATTATTCTGACTTTTAACACTTTTGCATTTTTTTTTACTGTGCATATAATCCTATGATTTTATTTTTGCATTTGATGATATATTTTGGAGATGTATACCTATTACTATATTGATACATTTTATTCACCTTAACAGTTTAACATTATGTAGACCAGGGATTTAGCAGTGGTTTCAGCACCTGCCTTGCAAGCACAAGGTCCCAAGTTCTACCTCAGGTAACCACATAAAACAGTGCTGGGTATGTTGACTCATACCCACCAGCAATCAGTACCACATATCACAGTGCCATGCATGGTGGCTCATGCTTGTAAGCCCAGCATTCAGGAGTCAGAGGCAGGAGGATTGCTGAGTTCAATGCCCTCCTGGGCTACACAGTGCGGTCAGAGCCAGCCTGAATGACAAAGAAAGACTCTGTCTCAAAGAACCCCAAATCAAACAAATAGTTTAACAGTCTGTATTCATCTTCCTGCTGATGGACATTTATATTGTTTCCAATATTCACTATTCAGTGATTTAATGAACAACATTGAACACTGGATTATAGGTTTTAAGTTTCTCAACTTTAGTAGACATTGATATTCTCCAAAATGATTGTCCTGATTCATATAGCAGCAACATGTCAGAAATCCTATTTCTCCACATCGTCATCAACTCCCAGTATTTCCAATTTTAATTATTATCAATGCAATAAATGTGAAATGGCACCTTCTCACTTTAATCGGCATCTTCCTGATCAATAGGGAAAGTGAGCAGAATTTTCAGGTTTTTATTGCCTATCTGAGTTTCCTCCTCAGTGATCTGTTTCTCTGTATCCTTTGCCTATCTTTTTTTGTTTTACTGTTTCCCATTTCCTTTTTGATTGCTCTGCCTTCATATAGTCTGGATGATGATTCCATGAAAACTGTGTTTTGTAACCTGAGGCTTTTCTAGCTATCTCAGTATTAGGCTTTATAAACATCCAAATCAAGAATATAATAGAGATAAACCTCTTAAAGAGGAAGAAGGAAGAAAAGTAAAGACAAAATGATATTTGTTTCCAACACTTACAATGATTTTCCCACAAATACTGGAACTGAACTGCTAGGTCTATAAAGTTCAGTGGAAAACACTGCACTAAATTAAGTTTCTGATAACTTATTGATGGAGTCAGTATCTCTTGTCCTGTGGCTCCAAGGGTACTGCACTGTGAGAGGAACTTATCATTCCGTATTTAGTACTGGCCATTCTACTTGACGATATACTGTGCATGACGCACTGATGCTGTCAGAAGGCAGCTATTTGGAGCATTTTTAACCACTGAGATTACAGGACTCATTTGAGGATGCAAACTGGTGATGACTTCCCTCAGAAGACTTCTGCACCTTTTCTAAAACATGGTTTTCAAAGTAGCAAAATAATTCACATGCAGACCAGCAACATGGACTTGTGTGTGAAGTGAGCAAAATGACATCCATCTATCAGTGTTAGCCTAGGCAAATTTTTGTGCATTTCCATTATATGGTCTAATCACTGAGTGGAATCCTGGGCATACTTCATAAGCCACAGAACCTGCTCTTGAAGAATTCACAACCTAACAGAAGAAAAGTCTGTGTAACCTAATTGCTAAAATGCATCACAGTGTTAAGTGCTATAAAGAGGAAGATGCTGACTTGTATGGGATCATAGAAGCAGTGAGTGACTAACCATCTAGCTCTTTCTGGACCTGGATCAGGACCATCCTAACCCCATCTTTACACATCACTCTGTTCATGTTTCCACAAGTTATACACATTTTCTGTGGCATTGTCAGTCTCCTCAGAAAGGCTTTATGCTAGTTCCCCAACTTAGGCAATATTGACATTTGAGTCTAGCTAAATTTTTGATGGCAGGGAGAGGAAAATATTTTATAGCAGAGAGGGAAGCTCTATTGTATACTATAGAATGTCTGGCATCATCTCTGGATTCTATTCCCTGCCATTAGTACACACACACACACACACACACACACACACACACACACACACACACTCATGCACACACATTATAACCAAAAGTATCCCCTCCTAGGCAGCAGTGTAACCACCCTGGTTGAATATTTCTGCATTAAACTCTTCCAGGAAAGCAACCACATATTTTCATGTCTGAATTACGGCTGCCCAGGATATGCCTGGCTGTGAATACAACAGTACTTGGCCTGGAGGGGAGGGAAAGTCTAGTGTAAGAGAAGTCATCTGCTTTGGATATTAAAGGGTACAGACAATCTAACCAGTACTCTCTACTGAACTTTGTGATGATGGAAATAGGTCTTTACCTTCCAGTACGGTAACTTCTACTGCAAGTGGCCTTTGAACACTTGAAATCTGTGACCAAGAAGCTAAATATTTATTTCATTTTATTCCACCTAAAATTTCAACTTCAAAGACCACATATGGCTGGAGGCTGCTATATTAAATAGCACTGCTCTAAGCATCAAATAGCCTGGCTCCAAGTAAGTACTACTCACCAAATACAAATTAGAGGTTGGATAGTTTTCTAGACAAACCTAAAACATAGTTATACTTCTGGTTTCTCTGGCCATTGTTCAAGCCTAAAATAACATCTCTAAGAATAAACTGAATATTATTATGTTTCACTCTGGAGAGATGATAACAGATGCTGATCCCATCCACTGTAAATCAACCAGAGAGTGATCTGAAGATAGATGGTGGTGGCATTCTTAGAATTTATTCAAAAGCAACTCACCCACGTATCTATCCTATCATGAGTTTACTCAAATAGCCTGGTGAGCTGACCATGTGGTACTTTTCCAAGAGATCACAAAATTTCTGTATATTTGTTCTCTTTCTTGTTGGGGAGGCAAAATATCGCACACCCAGAGTTAAGGGAGGTGAGGTGCATTTGGGTCACAGTTACTGGAGATTTCAGTCCATAGGCAGCTGGTTCCCAGGCAGGGTGGCTTGGCAGAAGGCGTCGCAAAGGAGAAACAGTTCATGGCAGCAGAATCCACAAAGCAAGCAAGGGCCCACAGCAGCTTCACAGTGCCCATTTTATACTTTAGGCTAGCAGGGGTTAGGGTGGAGCCAAACCAGTCAGTAAGTGATTTAGTAATCACACACCCTTCATCCTAGCATCACATGCTCTAGATTCATCTATCTATGAAAAAGCCCCACCTATGCCTGCATGAGGCTTTGGGAGGACATCGAGACACAAACCCTAACAATTGGCAACAAGAGCCAGATGTATAAACGATTACAGTGCAAAGAGCATGACGGTGGAGTCCAGGTGTGGCCCCGTGAGGTCACAAGTGGGAGAATCTAGGTGTCTGAGGCAGGCGATGAAAGCTTCAGAGTCAACATGACACTCAGCCATCTTCAAGTCTGAGTCAGAACTAACTGAATCAGCCTCTAAGTTTTTCCAAAAGCCACCCATAAAAATTCACTAGAGGCTTTAGAAGGAAAATTTCCTGCAAATTCTTAAAATAGAGCTTGGAGTTCTGCACTGTTAGCAAGATCCTGGGCAGATATTAGGAAGCAGGTTCAGAGAATGGGTCCCATGAGTCCATGTGCTGAGAGGAGCAATGTGGTGGTCTTGATATTTCTGATAGCTGAAATGTATCAATATATCATGCTTCCTTTATATTAAATGAAAGGAGTCTGGAAAGTGTATATTTTCCTGACATCCAGAGTAATTATAAAAATAAAAAACAGAAAAATAGAAGATGAAAGCCATCTATAATTCTATTGTCCAGAACTAAATTAGTATCTGATCTTTTCTCTTTTTTATTAGCATATGTTTGGAATACATAATGACCACATTCACCTTGGGAAATCGGTACACACACATATTGCACATTAATATTGCAATCATTTTTACTTCCCCTTCCTTTTTTGATATTATCTTCCTTATAAATACAAAAATATAGAAATAATACTGTACCTCTTCTATTTTATGAATTTTTTAATTTAAATAGTTTTAAAGTTACAAAGTTAGTTCACCTCACATCTAATTTCCTCATTTATTAACATCTTATATTAACATAATACATGTACCCCAATTAATGTACCAATAACGACACACTATTAACACAAATTCATACTTTGTCCAGACTTCCTTAGTTATTACCTAATGTTCTTTTTCTATTTCAGGATCAAATTCAGGATGCAATATTACCTGATAATTTCTCAGGCTTCTCTTGTTTGCGGTAATCATGACAGTTTTGTAGAACACTAGTCAAGTATTTTGTAGAATGCCCTTCAACTGAGATTTGTTTGATGTGTTTCTCATATTAAACTGGAGTTGTATGTTTTGAATTTAATTATAATTTTTATTTACTTAAAAATTTTAAATTTCAGAAAGGAACAAATAATAAAATGACAAAAATACACATATTCTCAATCCAGAGTTAACAGTGTTTCCCCTATTTGAGATAGCTGATTCATTTTTTAAAAGTACTAGTTGATGCATTTAAAAAATAGCTGCAATTAAATTTCCCTTATTCAGAAGTCCTACCCTTTCTTTTAGATGTAACAACTTTATAGAATCTAATATACAATCTTCCATTGTCACTGTTTCCTTTAATTTGTGGCTTAAGAAGTTGTATATATGTACACTTATAAAACTATGAAATTACGTAGTTTGGTCTAGTTAATTTTTTTTCCATGAATAACATCATATACCTATCATTCGGAAACTGCTGTACACATTGCTTTGGAGAATTATTCATATAGGCCTACCTAGTTCTGCCTTATTTATGCCTTCACTTGCTGTACAGAATCCTATATTATGACTACAATATATTTTATTGATTCTTGCTCTGTAGAAAAGTTTAGAAATTATCTAGGTAGGCCTGAGGTGGAATAGCTGGTTTGTAGGATATCTCAATATGGCTGAACCACTTCACACTCTAAGCAGCGATGTTTATCTCGTCTTTTCAACAATAGTTTGTGTTAACATGCTTTTTAACCTTTCTCAGACTTACAGGAAGGAAATTAAACCTCAGTGGCATTTTTAATTTCCCTTATAAAGTTGTTATCATCACATATCTGCCTTTAGTAGGAATTACTGTTTCATTTTTTTGAGGGGAGGGTCCATTTTCCTATTATTTCTTAAGTTGAAAGCATTTTTAAAAATATGTTTTGGCTAACAGTCCTTTTCCCACGATGTCACTGCTCAGGTCTGCTACTGTTTCATTTGTCATCCAGAAGCTTACACTTCTACAGCTCCATCTTCTCCTTAATAACTTCTGCTTTGCTTAAGTTTTCCCCAACTTTGTGAAGATATTCTTTGTTTTCTTCTATTTCAATGTGTTTTCATGTCTGAGTTCTAAATCTTCATGAAACATCCCTGTGTTCTGTAGAGTCCTAATTTTCTTTTTTTCCAGGTGGCCTGTCTGCCAATACTTCTTTTTAATAGCTCACACTTTCCTCTCTGATCTGTGGTGTCAGCTTTGTTAAATGTGAGTGTTTGTCTATGCAGCAACTGGCTTCTGGGATTTGTACTCTCTTGAACTGATCTTTATCTGTAAACCAGCCGGAACCATACTATATTACTTAGACAACTTTATCATAAATGTTAATGGCTGGTAGAAGAGCAATCCTTTCTTGTTATTCTTTTTGGAATCACAGTGAATGTTTTCACACTGTTTCTCACTGTTATTCTTCCACATAAATTTGTAAAGTTTTGTGAGAAACTGTATTTATATTGGAATTAGTCTTAACTATTTCTGAGGCAGAATTACTATGTTTACCATATTGAGTCTTCCTTTAATGAACATGGTTTATCTATTCTTTTTTTTTTTTTTTTTTTAGGTTTTTTGAGACAGGGTCTCGCTTTTGTGGTTCAGGCTGGCCCTGAGCTCAGCCTCAAACTCACATCACAGCAATCCTCCTGCCTCTGCCTCCCGAGTGCTGGGATTACAGGCGTGAGCCACCACGCCCGGCACTGTGGTATGTGGTACTGGTTGCTGCTGGGGTGAGTCTCCACATCCAGTATTGTTATGTGGTTACCAGGGAATCGAACCCGGGCCCTTGCGCTTGCAAGACAGGTGCCAGAACCACTGAGCTAACTCCCCGGCCCCGGTTTATCTATTCTTTAAGGTTATATTTTCTTGGATAAAATTTTGATATTTTATTTATTTATTTATTTATTTATTTTAAGGTTCTTTTGAGACAGGGTCTTGCTTTGTGGTTCAGGCTGGCCCTGAGCTCAGCCTCAAACTCACATCACAGCAATCCTCCTGCCTCTGCCTCCCAAGTACTGGGATTACAGGCATGAGCCACCACACCCGGCACTGTGGTATGTGGTACTGGTTGCTGCTGGGCGTGAGTCTCCATGCCCAGTATTGTTATGTGGTTACCGGGGATCGAACCCGGGTCCTTGCGCTTGCAAGACAGGTGCCGGAACCACTGAGCTATATCCCCGGCCCAAATTTTGATATTTTAACAGTAACAGAAGGCCATTAAATAACAGACTTTAAATAAACTTTTAGGTAAACAGAAGGCCATTAGCCTAAGTCTTTCTCTATCGTTTTCAGTTATGTAATAAGCTAAAACCTAAGAATATACTTTCTAACAAAACACAGGATTTTAGCTGATCACAAACACTTGAGCTTCAGTCAATTATAGCTGACCATTGATCAGATTGTGCTCAAGTAAAACAAACACTTGGCTAGAGCCAATCATGTGATTTCTGTTTTGCTTACACGGGTCCTATAAAAACTTCACTGTTAGCTGCCTGAGGAAGCTCCCTGACCCTCTTTCAGACAGGTTAAATTCAGCTATAAAACCCAGACCTGTGACAAAAGCTCTCAAGAAGAGTTTACACTGTGTGACTGAGATCTTACACTGCTGTTAAACTTCATCCTTGCGCAGGGGCTATGCTAATCTTCTCTGTATCGTTCCAATTTTAGTATATGTGCTGCCGAAGCGAGCACAGTGTGTTGTTAAATTGCAGAGGGAAATTTCCCATGGGAAACTGCTAACTCAGAACCCACTTAAAAGTTAAGATGCTCCAAGGTTATGTTCTTTTAAACTTTATGTTTTGGCTGATGGAGACTTTAAGACTCAAGGTTTTAAGACATAGTTTTATTAAAAATAAAAGATTGACAATGCTGAAAGGAATTATGTCATTTTGGGTTCAGCAAAGAAGCAGACACCATAACAGAAGAGGCTGTCAAGAGGGTCACTCAGAGAAACACTTATGAAAAGTGCAGGTAAAGACAATAGGATTAAATAGGGACAACCTTTCAACCTCAATGCCCATCATCACCATGACAGAAGAGGAGGAAAGAACACTGGTAGCAAGAACTTGGAACTACAGTACAGCTCTGAAAATGAGCCCGGTCAAGTCTTACGGAAGTCCTCCAGCAAAGTCTGTGTGGTGGCAGAGGCTCACGCTGGGCAGACACGCCCAAGTCTATTGCAGCTGCTCAGCTCAAGCAAGGGCCAGGTGCAGCCTCAAAAGAACACAGTCTTAACATCACCATGGTGGTGATACCAACGCGGTAGTGTTTAAAGATTGTCAGTCAACTGCACTCTTTGCAAAAGTTCTTTTAAGAGGTCTGACTGGTGCATCACCATGGCAACCATAAAAATGCACAGCACTTAAAGTATATTTTCTTCTACAGTCTCCTCCTTAACCCCTCAAACAAAAGCAAAACCTAAGTATCTTCTCCGTAAGTGGTAGACCACACCAACAAAAAAATGTTAATCCTTCACTTCTAGAATTCAGAATCTAGAAAAGTCTGGCATACAACATGTGCCCATTAGTATTTGTTGACTAAATTACATTTGCTTTCCTCTCATCAGGCCTAATACAATACCTCTTATAAATCCAGATACTTAGGTTTGATAATCCTGCTCCTTACATTAACTTTATAATGTGGATATTACTAGGACATTTTCCAAGTAGACACACTGAATCTGAGAGTGGTTAAGTAAAATGGTCCAGGTACTAACAGGTAGGGTGGGTTTCAAACCCAGCACTTCTCTGAAACCTGGAACATCCTTCTCCCTTTTGTACCTTTGGCAGTTTTTTGTTGTTGTTGTTGTTGTTTTTTAGGTTTTTTGAGACAGGGTCTTACTTTGTAGTTCAGGCTGGCCCTGAGCTCAGCCTCCAATTCACATCACAGCAATCCTCCTGCCTCTGCCTCCTGTGTGCTGGGATTACAAGCATGAGCCACCATGCCCAGCACTATGGTATGTGGTACTGGTTGCTGCTGGGCATGAGTCTCCACACCCAGTATTGTATGTGGTTACCGGGGATCAAACCTGGGCCCTTGCGCTTGCAAGACAGGTGCCTGAACCACTGAGCTAAACCCCTGGCCCATCTTTGGCAGTCTTAATAAGAAAAACATGTAATGTAGGTGACAGAAGGCAATCCCATAGCAAAGAGACCTGGAATGGATCTTAGACCACTAGTCCTTGCCTGCTTGACATCAGAACCACATGGAGAGTTTTAGCAACACTCAGATGATTTGGTTTCATCCTACGTCAATCACTATTTCCAGGGGTGGCCCACACATCTGTTTCAATGTGAGAAGTGGTACTGTTTGAGCACGAGATTCTAGTCCAGCTCCTTCTCTCATTACTGTTACACACACAAGGTAAATACACTGGAACCTGAGTTCCAATGAAGATTTCCTAAATCTATGTTGCCCTCTAAGAGTTTACTTGAAGATGTCTATTTTCCACTATTTGGGCCACACAACACAAAAGTGAAAGGTGCTGTTTGTAGGACAGTCCTTATGTGCCCCCTGGTGGGCCAAGGTGGTAAGTTACCTTGGACAGACACAGATAAGAGAGGAACTACAAACCTTTCTGCAATGCTCAGTCAAAATGCTTCAGATAGACTTACATACAAATAGGCTGATTAGGTAGTAGGACATTATGTCACCCTTATACTCTGAAGGAAAAAACTTAACAATACAAAAGCAAAGGCTCCCCCCATGACAGTGTCTTTACTTCCAAAGACTTGCTATATAATTCCAACTTCATCATATGAGGCACGTCCTTATTCAATGAGGACACCGGGAGAGGCCAAGTATGGTGATGCTCACTTATAATCCCAGCATTCTGGGAGACTGAGGCAGGAAGATAGCAAACTGAGCCTGGAAAATTGCACAACACCCTATCTCAAAATAAATAAGGGCTGGGGATGCAGCTCAGTGCAAAGGCCCGGGATTCAAACCACAGTACCACAGAAGAAAAAAATAACTCTGGAAGAAAAATTTTAAGTCTGAGTACCACTTGTGATTCATCTGATAGGTTTTGCTGTCACAGAAACAGAAGGATAAACGCCAGATCCAAGACTTACTAATCTCATAAGCTGGTGACTTTCCTGACATCTACTCCCTAGTTGTCTTATCTGTTATATGGCCACAGTTGCCTAATTCACCCAGTTGCTGTGAACATTAAGTATGTATACGAAGTGTTTGGCACCTATGGCTCCTCTCTGTGCCCCCCTGTGCACTGTTACTATTACCAGAAGGACACACACTGAATGCATTTCTACCAGGTCTGGACAACACTCTTAAACAGAAAAAGAACGACTTCGCCGTACTCTGCCTTGCCGTCCTCTGGGGTTGACTGCTGCTCCTCCTACTGTCCTTCACTGCAGCCTTTTACAATTCTCTGCAGACAGAATTTGGAACTCGGATCTTTCACTCATTGAAATATCTTTAGCAGGTATTTCAATCTTGGGGAATTCCGAAGCCAGCAAAGAGTGAGAAAGAGTGGTCAAGATAATGAAGAGAAAGTAGAAGAGGCTGTTGGCCATCAAGTGGAAGTGTCTCGGATGGAGGAAAGACTGAATGGGTCCAGTGCTGTGAAAAGCAAGATCAAGACTGAAAACTAGCAGACAAAGAGAGGCAGAGCTCACCGGTGACCCCAACCAAGGCAACGTGCATGTAATTGTTGAGGTATAAGTTCTTATCAGAGTCAGGGACTGGATATATCACACAGAAGCTATTCTTTTGGAACACCATTCTGTAAAGAGTGAAGAAACCGGTGGTAACTGAAGAGAAATATATCAGCATATTTGCAATGCCAGTGGTATGGTATTAGTGAGGGGAAAAGTGATGATTCAAGAGAGAGAGAGAGATAAGCCTCAGCCACAGGTCAGAGGCAAAGAGCTTTACAGGAGCACAGACAGGCCAAACACAGAACACCAGGTGCGATGCCCTCACGTGTGACCCATCAAAATTATTTTCCAACAGTCTCTGCTTCTCTGTGAGTAGCAAGGAAGGTCATCACTGAGAGTAGCTGCCACTAAATGAAATAAAATCCCATTACAAGAACAACTGGTAAGTTCAGTTTCAAAATATAAACTCAAAGATCGACAGCAACACAGCCTAGTTAAATAATCAGACTCATGTAATAAAGGCTTAAAATTCAAATAAAAATAAATACAGAGTTCAGCCATGCATAGTAGTGGAAGGCTGTAATATAAGCACTCTAGGAGCCTGAGGCAAGGATATCCCCAGTTCAAATCCAATCCAGATAATTTAATTTAGTGAGACAGTGTCTCCAAAATGGGGGAAGGGGCTCAAGACATTGCCCATGGAAAGGCCCTGGGTTCAATATGGTACCAGACACACAAAACAAACCACAACAAATTTTTGATGCTCTGAACTTTATTTCTAATAATTATTGAAACCACTCCACAAAATACTCTGCAACACTTAAGAAAACCTCTGAAAAACTTTGGTGGGAGGATTAGACTCCATTTATCTACTATCAACCCCATCACATAAACAACTACTTTGTCAGGAGACATTTAACTTTGTGGGTTTTTTTTAAGGAACAGTATATTTTGGTTCCATAGACCAGATTAGAATTTACTCCAAGCATGTAATTTTTAAAAGATAAAACAGCATACTTTTCTTTTAAACTATTTCAGATTAAGATATATTTGGGTTTGTTTTTATTTTTATTTGCTCACAAGTTAAACCTAAACTCAAGTCCCTGTCCCCAGTCACAGCCTCAGTCTTCTGGTAGATTTGTCTGAAGTCTACAACAGCAACCACATCGATTCTTCATCTCCTGATGCCAGGGGTGCAAGTCATCACAGGTAGAAGAGGTAATTGGCTAGTTCCAAGTTTGGCTCCTTATGAATGCTCTGCGCTACCAGGTAAGTCAGCTTGTGTGCATACTGACAAGGTGCTGGGATACTGATCAAGCCCTGCCAAAGGAAAAGCGGTGATAGTGACTGCAAGGATAACTTCTTCAAAGTCACTTTTTCCCTTTTTCCATAGAATATGTTGCTAAGTAAACAATAAACTCAAAGGGCAACCTTGGTCATTGGAAATTTAAACTCACTGGCAAGAGGGGAGGAAGCACCAGCCTAGGACCTGGGAGCATCTCACTTGCCTAATCTTGACTTGCTATGAGCCCATATTCCAAGTGGCCTTGACAGGATTCTGAGAGCAGATCTTGGCCCAACCCAGAGAAGCACAGGACAGACACATGCTGTTAACACTTTCTGTATTACTGTGAACTTCCTTACTTGGAATAAGCAAAATCCTGATTTCTTCCCATGCTTCCCTAACATAGTACATCTAATAAACATTGCACATGGACCTACTATAATGGCTGTTGCTATTTTACTTCTATGACAGACCACTATGGACTTAAAAGTTATGTTTCATTCTTTGAAAAGTCAGATTCCTCAGGATTCACAGGTGAACTGAGGGATAAGCCCCCAAATGAGAATCTTTTCTTTTTTTTTCCTTCTACCAGGATTGAATCAAAGACCTTAAGCTGCATTTCCACCTTCCACAACCCTCCTTTTTTTTTTTTAAAACTTGGAGACACTGAGTCCCCCAGTCTGGGCTCAAACTTGTAGCCTTCCTGACTCATCTTGAGTATCATATCTACATCAGTCTTCAGTCTTTGTTTGTTTGTTTTGAGACAGGGTCTTGCTTTTGTAGTTCAGGCTGGTCCTGAGCTCAGCCTTGAATGCAAAGCAATCTTCCTGCCTCTGCCTCCCAGTGCTGGAATTACAGGCATGAGCCACCATGCCAGGCACTGTAATATGTGGTACTGATTGCTGATGGGTGTGAGTCTTCATGCCCAGCAATGTTGGATGAACCCGGGCCCTTGCACTTGCAAGGCAGGTGCCAGAACCACTAAGCTAAATCCCCAGCCCTCAGTCATCAGTCTTCCTCACCTGCCAATTGTAGTAGAGGTGGCACAGTTTGAATGTTAGTCTCTGCATGTGATCAGGCTTCAGGCCATTGTCATCATAGATGACATTATAGTGGGTGGGACTAACAGTTCCCCGACTGGCAGCCTGGGTGATCAAGTAAAAGTCATACCTGAGAGGGAAATGGAATAGATGTGGGAAAGAAGTCAAAGAGAATAAGGTCAACCGTAAATAGCAGGTAAGTAATGTTCATTCAAAACTGATTTTCCAATGGCACTTGCCATTCTGGACGTGTTGCTTCTGAGTCCACAACAGTGCCGACTGGAGCATTCTGTAGAGTATGGTTCATTTCTGTGAAGAATCGTGGCAAACACCTCTTCTTGACCACAATCACTGACAATTTGCAGCTTAAAAGCAGAAAAGGAAAATAAGGAGAGAACTAGAACCAAGCCAGGAAGCTTTCTGGTTTGTTTTTCTTTTTTCCATTTTTTTTTTTTTTTTTTTTTTGAGACAGGGTCTCACTTTGTAGTTCAGGCTGGCCCTGAGCTCAGCCTCCAACTCACATCACAGCAATCCTCCTGCCTCTGCCTCCCGAGTGCTGGAATTACAGGCATGAGCCACCATGGCCGGCACTGTGGTATGTGGTACTGATTGCTACTGGGCATGAGTCTCCACGCCTAGTATGGTATGTGGTTACCGGGGATCGAACCTGGGCTCTTGTGCTTTCAAGACAGGAGCCAGAACCACTGAGCTAAATCCCCGGCCCTGTTTTTCTAATTTTTAAAATGAAACAAATTGAAATTCATTAGAAAACACTATAAAACAAAATTAAAATCACCCATTATGCCTTGTGCCCTAGAGAGACATATACTTTTTTTTTTGAGACAGGGTCTCGCTTTGTGGTTCAGGCTGGTCCCTGAGCTCAGCCTCAAACTCACATCACAGCAATCCTCCTGCCTCTGCCTCCCAAGTGCTGGGATTACAGGCGTGACCCACCACACCCGGCATTGTGGTATGTGGTACTGGTTGCTGCTGGGGTGAGTCTCCACGCCCAGTATTGTATGTGGTTACCGGGGATCAAACCTGGGTCCTTGCGCTTGCAAGACAGGTGCCAGAACCACTGAGCTAAATCCCGGGCCCGAGAGACATATACTTTTTAAAATTGGTGATTGTCCTCATTTCTTGCAGTGTGCAATGCTATCACTTGTCTAATTTGTATCACTTAAAAGGGTAAGAGCAATAAAGCTCAACTGCAATTAAAGATTTTCCAGATTTACCTAATGGAGATATTTTTTTCCAATTAGCCAATCATCTTCTCAAACTT
>PVIR01005723.1:24777-38695 GCA_004026965.1 Petromus typicus
ATCACAATCCTCCTGCCTCTGCCTCCCGAGTGCTGGGATTACAGGCGTGAGCCACCACGCCCGGCACTGTGGTATGTGGTACTGGTTGCTGCTGGGTGTGGGTCTCCACACCCAGTATTGTTATGTGGTAACCGGGGAATCGAACCCGGGCCCTTGCGCTTGCAAGACAGGCGCTGGAACCACTGAGCTAACTCCCCGGTCCCAATCTTTTGTAATTTTAGTCATTCTAATTTGTGCAATTATGTCTCTTGGATTTTTTTTTTTAATTCTTATTTTTATTAGTGCATGCTCGCACTCCAAGATTACATTCCTTGTGGAGAGTTGGTCCATGTACACTATACATATTAATTCTTTTTATCTCCTTCCCTCCATCTTTTGATCCCCTTTCCTGCTGCAAAAAGGGAAATCATTTCTTCTGAATCCTGCAAAATTCATGCCTACCTGACTAGCTGTACAAACCCAATATAGATATATTCTGGACAGTGCTAAAGCCAAGACCAAATCCAAAGAGGAAGAACTTGTGGGATGAAATAATTCACTGTGGAGTTGTACTTTGACCATTGTGATTATTTAAAAATTCATTATGAATGTTTTCAATACCAAAACTTTTAAAATTGATGTTAGAGATCAAGAGTAATTTAGCACTACCTTCTCTGCCCTGGGATTTTCTCCTGCTTCCCCGGATTACCTATTTTTCCATTACTGTTCATTCACCTCATATACATTCATCTCAAGTCAGTGAGAAAGAGATGTTTTGGCTCTAACAGTTGGGACACAACTGCAGGGGACACGGCACAAGCTCATAGGCTTTGTTCCTCTCCACCGGTAACCGGTAAAGATCAAGGCTAGTCCCTTTGTGTCTTGTGGCTGTGAAGCTGTGATGATGGTGGAATGATACAGACAGGGCTCTGTGGATTGCCTGGAAATAAGATGCTTCCCAGAAACTGTAAGACATCAACTCAACATTATCCTCCCTCACTTTCCATTTCTAGCATTTTTCTTGTATTTATATAATTATTTCACATAATTAGTGAAAAAACACACTGTTATCTGGAAATGCAACAGTACAGCACAGTGCTCCTGCTCAAGACAGTCTGGTATCTGCAGCTCAGCTTGTGTGGTACTTGCCCCCCAAGCGGCACATTTACTGTCCATCTACTCCTGTAATTCAGCAGCTTGTGCACATCTATCAATCTGGGCCTCATATCTCACTCTGCAGCTGGTCTTTTTCCATATGCATGAAGTATCTGGCCCTGTAGCAGCCTACAGGATTCTTGCTGAGCTGGTATCAGCTGCACTGAAGGACACCTGCCTTCCTCTAGGTGACCCACTGGGGCCCAAAAGCTTATACTACCAGGCTCTTTATGTTAGACTAGTCCAACTACCCTCCAACCTACTGAAAATCCAGCCAGCCAAAGTAAACACAGTACAGTGTAATTGCACAACAAAAAAATCATTTTGTCTGCACACTTTGTATAATAGGTGCAATGAGATGTGCTTTTATTTGAAATGTCAAAGAAAAAAACAGTAACACCACACCTGGTCTTTGAGCCATATTCTGCCACACTACTCAGCAGCTGTGGGACTTCATACTCAATAACTGCTTTTAGCTGGCCATCCCCTACTCCATCTCGATACACAACGATCCGTGCTGGTAAATCATGGTTGTGCTTATACCACTCTTTCAGGGCCCCTGCAGAATTTGAGGTCAGAAAAAAAAAATGACTAGTCCAATGCCAACAAAAAGTAACATTCTTATATAAAGTAATAACTTAGTTTACGAATGTTTCTGTTTGCAAACAATTCAATTCACGAACCTAAGTGTTGGGCAGAATTTTGCTTCCATGTGTAAACTCCACATCAGGTGACAGGACCCCAGCTCCCTTACCCACACAAACACACATGTACCCACCTTCCCCCAAACTGTAAAATGAATTAAGTTCATAAACCAAGGTACCACTATATTTCAATATTTAAACAACTTCACAATTTCAGACCCCATATACCTAACTTGGGTTATATTTGCAGCAATATAAAAGTGGACACGTTAGGGCCATTTCTTCATCATGTTACTTGGGAAACATCATGGTTTCTATAGCATAAGGTATTCTTGATTTTAACATACCTTGGTATCAAACTTTAATATTTAAGCAAAAAGTCAAAATTTTAATCATTCAGGTGACAAATGCCTAAATCAAATTAATACTAATTTACTCTCTTTAAGCCTTTAAATCCTCTCAACAGAGATCAACTAAATATGTTTATATCCTTTTCTTCCTCAATTAGAATAAATATGAAAACATAAAGAAAAGATGTGGGCAGCTCTTCACACTGATTCACTCAAATTCTCATTTTCATTCATGGTGTGAATCCTGAATACATTTCTACCCACTCTGAACTAGAACTGCCAAAGAGGAGAAAGCACTCAGTAACTCTTAAGCAAGAGAAATTTTTCAAAACAAATACCAAGAAAAATAGGCCACTATGATTCTTTTCATGTACATATTGCAGCTTACTTTAGAAATATGTTGCACAGAAAATTCACTTAGTTTGGTATAATCATGTACCTAAAAAGTCATCACCAACGCGAATCACCAAATTAACTTTCTTTTGGTTTTTTTTAGGTTTTTTGAGACAGGGTCTCGCTTTGTGGTTCAGGCTGGCCCTCAGCTCAGCCTCAAACTCACATCACAGCAATCCTCCTGCCTCTGCTTCCTGACTGCTGGGATTACAGGTGTGAGCCACCACGCCCGGCACTGTGGTATGTGGTACTGATTGCTGCTGGGGTGAGTCTCCACGTCCAGTATTGTATGTGGCTACCAGGGATCGAACCTGGGTCCTTGTGCTTGCAAGATAGGCACCGGAACCACTGAGCTAAATCCCCGGCCCCCAAATTAACTTTTTAAAAATAAAATTTACAATTCCCAAAGTTTAGACTGAAAATGCAGACATGGAGAAGAGAAAATCTGCGTAAGTCACATTGCCAGGTAACAGGAGCCAAGTCAGAGCTGTCACGGGCTGGTGAGAAGTGGACACGCTCGATAGGTCCCTCTATTGCATTCCCCTGGGAAGAAGATGCCATTTCTCACCTTCCTCTGCTCTTCCTGCTAGGCCACACTTCGTTGGCTGGTACCCCCATCTCAGGGCCTAAGGCTCATCCTCTAGGTCTAAGCTAACACCCGTCTCTTATAACCCTCCTTCCTCCAGTGAAGTTTCTAGTGGCCTTCAAACTCCTTTCCAGGGACACCAACTGCCACATACTTTCCTCTTTCCGGGTTTCTATTTATCACAAACAGACAAATGTAAATGCTTCACAGTTTGACTGGTAGCTGGTATGAGTCAGGGCACAGCTTTAAGGACCTGCAGTTGGGTCACAGCTGACAGGAATCTGCTTCTACCTGGGTCCACTGTAAGCATGTGGATTTGGGATGAGGGAACACAGTGTTTAGGGCCCGTGCATACGCCATATTTCTAGTACCAGTCATGAAGACTTTCAAGCAGTCTGCAATGTCAGTTGTTCTTCTCTGAAGAATGCAGCGGGAAAACCACCTGAAATAAGCAAAACCAAAAGTAAAGTTCAACTTCAAGATTTATGCTACAGATATGTATTAATGTCAAATTAAATTAACAAATAGTAAACACACAGTAAAGGCATGCATCGATATTAAGAAATATATGAGTAAAAATGAATGTTCTTGATTTCACATATGCTATATAATCACAGTTACATTAAAAAGTACATCTCTATGGAATAAATTCCCTGTTAAGTGAAATTAAGACAATGTTTTGGGCATCAGCATTCAAATCCTGGTGAGTATATTCACCACATATGTAGATTTGCCATACGATTCTAAACTGCAGTTTCCTCATATGTCAAGGAGATTTTTAAAAGACAGTAAATTAATAATATCCCAGGGGGTTGTTATAAAAATTACACTAGATAAAAAATGTAAAATACTTAGCACAGTACTTGGCAGATAGAAAGAACTAATAGAGGCTACTATATCTTATTCTGCTTCTAAAGCATTCAAAGATTTCTCAAATATGAAATTTCCATTTCTGTAGGTAATCTTTTTTTTTTTTTTCCTTTTTGAGATAGGGTCTCACTTTGTAGTTCAGACTGGTCCTGAATTCACTATATAGCCCAGGCTAGCCTTGAACTCAGCAATCCTCCTGCCTCTGCCGCCCATGTGCTGAGATGACAGGTGTGAGCCACTACGCCTGGCACTGAGGTATGTGGTTATCAGGGCTGGGTTTACAGGTGGGAGTCACCACACCCAGCATCATGGTTTGTGGTTACCAGGGATCAAACTCAGGACCTTGTGCTTGTCAGGCAGATGCTAAAACCACTGAACTAAATCCCTAGCTCTCTGTAGGTAATCTTTTTAGATTTAATATCAACATGATTAGCTTATCTAGATTTCAAAATTTCTGTTTATAAAGTCAATAATTAAAAGCATTTGGGACAGGAAGAACACGACTTAGTATGTGAACATTATAGTTCTCTAAAGTCAACAAGTGTAACTCAATTAAGAATGCTGCTAAGAAACTGGTAGTCCAGAGTGATGCCAGAAAGATGAGGTTTCAAGCATTTCTGTCTTGACTCACCTCCAAAACATAAAAGTACTAATTTTAACAACTACCCAGAAATAAGAGCATCTCTCTGGGAGTCTAGAAGTCTGCTGAAGAAATTCCAGCACTTCGATGTCTAAAAATGTAGTGTGTGAAGGGTAAGAACAGATTCACACTGTCTGTGTCATCCTTCATGGTGGCACACTCAGTGCCAAGAGGGATCCCCTGGTCTGTGACCCCACAGGGAAGTGAAGAGTGTAGAGTGAGCATCTGGCTTCCCTCGCCTTGCAGGATGCTGCCCTACACTCCCTTCTTTCTTGTTTCACCCAAACACTGATCCAAAAGGTTGGGAGACTCTGGGAGCAGATTTCTTGGAATACTTTGCCTACAGCCCAGCCTCAACTGGCCCAAAACTCCTCAAATGCTGCAGACTTTCACCACCGTTGCCAGCCTGACTCCTGAGCCTGCCCCCACAGAGCAAGCATCCAAACACGACTGAGAGAAGACACACAGATGTGAGCAACTCTAGACACTCTGGCACGGAAAACAAATGGAAGCTCTCGGCACCTGAGCTGGCTTTGTGGGACTTCAAGAAGTGGGACAATCCAGGTTTAAATATCACAATGTCTCCCTTACATGAGAAACTCTAATAGGAACAAACAGCAAAAGGGAGGACAGGTATTTGGAAGTAGGAAGGGTATGTTCAGGCAGGAAGGGGAACAAGAGAAGAGGGCGAGAGTAGGGAAGGAAGGGAAAATGGTTTTTAAAAAGGGTGGAAGGAAAAATGGAAACAAATCTTCTGTTAAGGGAGAGAGGAAGGATCGAAGGAAGCGAATGGGAGAAAAAGGATTAAGATACATTATGTCCAGGTACAAATTCCCTGTGATGAATGTGAGCATTATGTATGCTAACTATGCACTAATAATAGATTGAAAGAAGGGAAATGTACAACACTGAGAAATCCCGTCAGCGGGAACAAGAGGCGCAGGGCAAGCACATCCACACAAAATGCCTGAAAGAGCCGCAGAACCCTGGCCACAGTGACCAGGGAAGGTATCTCTCTGAAGCTCTTCAGAGAGATGGTGTAATTAACTTTTCAAATATTGATACAGCAATGTAAAACTTCAAGGAATATGGAAAATCAAGAATGTGATACCACCTAGAGAACACAACATTTCAGAGCCGATCTCGAAGAAACAGAGATCTATGAATTGCCTGAAAAAGAATACAAAATCATTGTTCTGAGGAAAGTCAGTTGAGTTATAAGAGAACACAGACCACTATCTATAATATCAGAAAAATAAAGCATGAACAAATAATAACTTCAATAAAGAGAGGAAAATAATCAAGAAGAACCAAACTGATATTCTAGAGCTAAAGAATATAACAAATGGAATGAAAAATGTATAAAATAGAACCAATTCTGAGAATTTTAAAAAATTTTAAATTGAAAAAATTCAAAAGAAAAAAAAATTTAAATGAAAGGAATGAAGAAAGTTTACAGAATTTGCAGACACCACCAAGAAGGCTAATATTTACAACAAGCCTCGCTTGAACTACATAGTGAGACCCTATCTCAAAACATCAGAAAAAAAATCAATGAAGTTGCAGGATAAAAACTAACATTAGAATAAACTGTCTCTATACACTATAAACTACCCTAAAGAGAAATTAGAAAAATAACTCATTTGTAGTAACTTAAAAGGTAAAACCCACAGGAATAAATTTAACCAAGGAAATGAAAAAATATGTATACTGAAAGCCATCATAATACCAGTAACACCAAGCATGTGCGGAGTGTTTACCATGGCAACAGTGTTTTAAGGCCTTTAAATTACTGATTCCCATAAATGTCCAGTGAGATAACTTCCCTATTTTATGGGTAATTAGAGGGAGATACAGCAGAATTAAATAACTAGACTTCAGTCACTGAGTAAGTGGCAGACCAGGATATAACTCCAAACAATCTTATTTTAAAGCTCAACTATTTGACATAGTATATGTGGAGTATCCCCCTGCCCAGTGCAGAAGATACTTACAAAATAAGTAAATTAACACAAATTTCCATACAGCCAACTTTTGAGAATATAACTGAAATATAAGCAACTGATTGTCCCAATGAATGTCTAAAAATTTTTTAAGTGAAGTTACATTGTATCAGTATATCAATCACATTTTTATGTACAAGTATAATTTATAACCATAAATGCTACCATTTAGAATATGAGTGAAAAATACAAATTCTTTAGCTGAACTCCAATTAACAATCAAATTCAAGAATATATTAAGATAATTTCAAAAGTACCTGGTGATTCTGGGGTTAGTACTGGCTACAAATCCAACCACCACCACTTCCTTGCTGAATGTGTCTTTACACATATCAATACCAACCACCATCAGGGACTTTAACTATAAAATTTAAAATGTTATGATTTAATGGGATAAAATAACATCCCCCCAAGCAATGATAAATACGATGTTTGTTTTAAAAATTATTTAAAGTTTTGCATTATTATTTACGTATTTTGTCAGGGAGAGCAAGATCAGTATGAGGCAGATTATTACACCAAAAAACTGAGAGTTAGTGGAGGGAAGAATATGATAAATATTTTGCTTAAGAGACTCATGACATATGTACATCCATGTTTATAGCAGCTCAGTTTGTGATAGCTAAATCTTGGAAACAACCAAAATGTCCATCAACTGGAGACTTGATAAAGAAGATGTAGTTCTTTTATAGAATGGAGTATTACTCTACCATTAAAACTGATAAGATTGAGTCATTCATATTCAAATGGATGTACCTTCAAGACAACCTAAGTGAAATAAATAGATCACAGATGTGTAAATATATCTTTTCTCTGGTATGAGAAAATGAAGATGTAACTGAGTTGTAGTATATATAGTTGACAGTGTGAAATAGAAAATATTTAAAAGGAAAGAGGGTGTAGGGGTAAATAATGAAGGGGAAAAGAATGTGTTAATAATAAAAAAAGGAAACAGCTTATGTATGTAGAGGGTGAGGGGTTGCCAGATGGGTGGGGCAAGGGGAAAACATAAGAATCAAATCTTGTCATATTCTGGTACAAACTCTCAATGTTGAATGCAATGATGATGTGTATTCATAATGTACCAATAAAGATTTGAATTAAAATAAAAAGAGAGAGACTCATTATAGTCCATTGGGCAAGGGGCACCAGAGCCTCCTGAGATTTAGGGGAAGAGGTCAATCCACCCTTGCCTCTAGTCTGAAGGACTCTGAAGAGGAATTCCCCTCCTGTTGTCCAGACAGTAAGGGAATCCTACTTGGCTCTGCACCCAGGTAGGGGAGCTGTGGTACCCCATCACACATGTGCACGCACGCACACATCCAAGCTACAGAAATGGACAGGAACACTCTCCTCCATATCTCACCCTGCACACTTTTGAGGATTTTTCAGTTCCCACCACACAGAGTTAGAGATCACAGATTGTGTCAAGGCCTCTCTCAGGCTCTGGGGCTCAGGAGAGGATGCAAGGCTTCTCTGAGACACAGCTCTCTGCTGCACACAGGTACAGATAAGAGCCATGGCAGGCTGGTGTCAAAACAGCAGCTGCCAGGATCTAAATCAAGCCCCCTGCGGCCTCCCCAGCCTAAGCCACGCTGGGTTCTCTTTCACACACTGTTTTAGGTTAGCAGAGGATCTGATGCCCCCTAAGAGAAGAGGCTGTGCCTTCTCTTCCTTAAGAGTATTTCTGCAGTGGCTTGTGTAACATCACAACTCAAAAGTTCAACAAACAAACCAGATACAGCTGTCCCTCCACACCCAAAGATTTTGTATTTTCATTACATTAGCAAAGATTTAAAGTATATGGGAGTATGTGTGCTGGTGACATGCAAATATTGCACCATTTTAAATAAAATACTCAAGCGTCTGCAGATGGTGGTCCCCTGGGTTTGGAGGGAGGGAGGGACAACACCTTGAACTAACGCCCCAAGAGTAAGGAGGGTAAATGTAACTCTGGGAGTGTGTGATTGAAAACTGAATGGGCCAGTCACAGAAAGGAAGAAGTGGGGCAGATGCTCACGGGTATCTCCACAGTCCACAGCTCGCCCCCGAGTTTGCAGCTCATCTGCAGGGCGATCTTGGTGGCAATGCTCATCATTCCCGGTCTGTTCAAGGTCCGAAGAAGCACACACTGGCTCGGGACTGGGAAGTCTGAACTCAAGTATTTTTTAATGGAATCGTAAGTGTTCTTCTGATTAGAAGGCAAAATACACATCACCTGAAGAGGGGGAAAAAAAACCCCAAACCCCGTAGAACATAAATCAGTTTAAAGTGTGGCAGCTTTTTGAAAAAAAAAAGAGTACATGGATTCTCCAAACATCTTTTGCCCCCAACAGCCCAAGAAGCAAATACTAACACTACCTACATTTCTCTTAAATTGTCTTTAAACCACATACAAATTAATCACTGCCACCTGAAATCCCTTTCCTCAGTCATCTGCTCCAATCGTACCCATGAGTGTGGTGAAGTGCAGGAGGAAATGGCACAGTTACATGAGATACACACACGGTGGCAAGTAAGAATCTGAGCTCACAGTCCACTAAGGAAGAGCTTGGATCCCGAAAATTCCCTGTGATACTGGAGAGAAAACACCTCCCCTAACACATATGGGATGAGGCAGGAGTCAATTTCTCTTAAATCTTAGGGAGATGATCCCCAACAAGATGGAAACTATGCAGACATACAGGGAGCAGCAAGAAGTATATAAAAATTGTTAGAAATAGGAAGGTAAAATGTTGGTGAAAATACTGACATTAATCCTTTCTGGAATGCTTTGGGTGAAACGCACAGGAATTTGCAAACATACCATAGGACAGTATACTCAGATTCCTACTTTACTACTGATATAAAGAAAGAACAAAAATAGTACATCAAAAAACATCCCATACTTACCAACTGAACATCAAGATGAACATGTTCCTGGATTGCTCTAAGGAACGCAGCTGTATATTCTTGTACTTTTATGCTACATAAAAAGATTAATTCCTTTCTTAATAATACATAATCATGCTGTGTTAGAAATCATACAAATGGATCTTCATGACAGTTTTGTAATTTTAAGGAAAAGATCATTTAAAAATGAAATCCTTTTGAGATTAGAATTATTTCTCCTACTACAAAATAGGCCAAAAAATATTTAATAATCATTTTTATTAATGCAGAAATAATTTGGTAGAAAATGAAATTTTTCTCAATTGTATAGAATCCCTTAATTAATATTTCTGTTATTCAAAACAAGGTTGAAAATGAACGTCTGAAACCACAGTGTGCAAGAATAATAATAGCAAGAATCTGAAATAGAATTCAAATCAAAGCTGGATTAAGATTTCTCTGTCCCCCCCAAATTTAAAGACTCAATTAAAAAATGGGCACCTGAAATGAATAGATACTTTTTAGAGGAAGAAGTAAGAGCAGGTAAGAAGTATATGAAGAAATGCTCAACATCATTAGTCATTTGAGAGATGCAGATGAAAACAATACTGAGATTTCATCTAACTCCACAAGGAATGGCTGCCATGTCAGAATTAGCCAGCAACAAATGTTGGCGAGCTATGGAGAAAAGGGAACCTTTCTCCACTGCTAGTGAGAATATAGACTCGTACAACCTCTGTGGAGATTCTTCAAAAAGCTAGGATTGGAGGTCCCATTTGACCCAGCCATCGCTCTGCTAGGTATATACACAAAGGAATTAAAAGAGTCATTTCACAGTGACGTATGTGCACCCATGTTTATAGCCACTCAGTTTCTGATTGCTAAGTCTTGGAAACAACCCAAATGTCCATTAACAGGAGACTGGATAAAGAAGATGTGGTTCTTTTCTAGAATGGAGTATTACTCTGCCATTAAAAACGATAAGACTGAGTCATTCATACTCGAATGGATATACCTTGAGGATGTCCTCATAAGTGAAATAAATAGGTCACAGATGTGTAAATATTGTATCTTTTTTCTGGTATGAGAAAATGAAGTTGTAAATGATTTGTAGTATGTATAGTTGACATTGTGAAGTAGAAAATATTTAAAAGGAAATAGAGTGTAAGGGTAAAATAATGAGGGGAAAAACGAATGTGGTAATAAAGAAAAAAGAAAACAAAGATTGTGTATACAGGGGGTAGGGTTTGCAAGGCAGGGGGAAAAAGGTAAAATGAGAATCAAGTCTTGTCATATTCTGGTACAAACTCTCAATGTTGAATGTGATTATGATGTATATTCATAATGCACCAATAAAGATAAAATTTTTTTAAAAAGATTTCTCTAATAATGAATATGAAAAAAATTTTTTAAACCTCAAGAATTGTAAGGTTAATAAAGCTAAGATGTTCAACTAATCTGCATATCCCAGAGAAAATGTTTTTGTTTTTTTCTAGTTTTTGTTTTTCACCCTTAGTGATGGCTTATTTGGACAGTGGAACATCTAGCCTTAAGTCAATTAGTCAGTAAAAATTTATCAATTATGGAACATCATGGTAGAGGGTAGTAAAGAAATAACTCCCACACACAGGCACCTGTAAATGTAGTTTCTTTACGTACAGTCACCTTCTGTGTCATACTGGACTGCCTCCATGCCAACCGTGAAGCCCTGCGGCTGATTCTAACAGCTGCAAGAACAGCTCACAGCACCATCAACAGCTCCATGCTTCGGACATTCAGTTCAAACTCCTGCACTCCAACTCAAGTCACCCTCATTGTCTATTCCCCCTAAAGTCACCAGATTGCTTAGAAGAGAGAGACAAGCTATGCGTATAACTCTGAAAGGAAAATGAATACTTCACAGAAAAGAAAAAGATCAAATAAAATATGGGCTTTCAAATTAAAGTACACAAGCCCAGAATCCAGGCACTGTCTTGTTTACAACATTCATTCGAGAAAGTGCCTGTGACGCCAGCCGGGGTCCGCAGACTGTGGCTTCTTTCTTGATTTTTTTCCTGCTTTATTAGCTCATGAGTTAAGATAAAATAGAGCAGGGGAAACCTGAACCGAGTGATTTCTTAACAGATTTGATAAGAGGAGAATTCTAAACTATAGAGTAAATTGAGACTTTAGGATCAGCTATGTTTTCAACAATACTTATACTGGTGATGTAATTAATTAGTAACCAGGTGTTTAAAGAATAACTTCCCATTTTGCCGATTAGAACAGTTGTACACCCTCTAGACAAAGAAAATGAAGTAACTGTTCTTTCTAAAAGCTCGAACTCAAGGAAATGAGGAACAACCAACTTTACAATTTAGAATAGAGCAAAACAATATTCAGCCTTGACCGCGATTTACACACAGGTACCTCTTACTAAAGTAATGTGCTTATCATCCCCAGCAACTGGTTAAGCATCCAGTTGCTAATAAATGTTGAAAGAATAAAATAATCTTGGTTTCTCAGAAATCTAAATGACTAACCTTGCTACAGTAAGAGAATCAGAAAAGCTTATTTTCAATTTTTTGATTAAAGTTTAAATCATAAATCTATAAAGTCAAGAAATACAACTTTAAAAAAAATCTTTTTGCTGTTAAGTTTTATAAATATCTGACATAAAGGAAGTAAAGAAAAAAGTTAAGAAAGATATATATATAAATGTTTACAGCTGTATGCCAAGTATGGAAACATTTTAAGGTAATGAGATGACCATGAAAAATTATGAAAATAACGTTTTACACAAATGTATATTTTAGCTTTGTAAAACAGTTTTGTTACAAAGTCTACTTATAGCTGTCTTCAGCACTTTATAGTAGAAGATATTACTGGCCCTTCGTAGGTAAAACAGTCATTGCTTCCTTTCTAACCAACCCAAATGAGTATACTTTTAAAAATGCAATCTATTCTTACATTTTTGGGTAGTCCACATTAAATCCCATGGAGCTTCCAGCTCTCCTCAAGCAGCTTAGAAAGCCTTCCATCACATTTTCAGCTCGGTTACTACATACAATCAACCATTTATTCAAAGACCGCACATTTATAATCTTGCAACTTCGCATATCCTTGGACCAGTCAGCAGCAGACATAGGTTGACACTGCAAAAAAGATCATGAACACATTTATTCAACAAGCTACTAAACAAAGACAGCGTGCAGATGGACAAAGTCTGACAACAGAATGAGTTAAGGCAGTTTGCTACTCAGTCTTAAAAGCACAGATGTGAGCCCTGCTGTTATGAACAGAAGACATTTACTTCTGGGGAGAGGAGGCACCTGGGAAGCATCCCAGATCTGTCTGGCCCAAGACACAGAACAGATTTCGCAGGTTTCTGCTCTGTGCAGAAAATGGTGGCTGATTCAAAGCTTTCCGCAATTCGTTCCCAGCTCTAAAAATAGACCTCCTTTTATTGTGAGCAACTCAGGCTGTCTAGCTTGGTTGCCTTGCTTCAGGTATCTTGATATCGCAAAGAGAAAATGAGGATCATGGATACACTAGGTCATACTTCTAATCTTGAGAAGTCCTGCAGGGAACACCTGACATACATTATGCTACGAATAGCTGCTACATGAAGGGCAAAGATGAGCTCAGGATTCTAGCTATCCTACTCTTTGGAAGTTCTTGGGTGACTAGAAAAAACCAGATCCATGAATTGAAGTGAAGGGATGTTAGACGGGGAGCCAGCATTCTGCTTACATTCAAGGTCTTGATATACATGAAAATGTCCTTAGTGTGAGTGGCCAGGAAGATCCACTATTACAAATAACAAAAGCACATACTAATCTAATCGCTTGTTACTCAAAAGTGTTATCTGATGGACCAGCAGGCTGAGCTCCCCTGGAAGCTTATCAGAAATGCGGAGCCCTTTGCCCTACCCCAGACCCAATAAATCAAAATCTGTGTGCTAACAGGTTTCACAGGTGATGTGCACAAGCATTAATGTTTAAGAAACATTCCAAATCACTTGCTTTACAGATGCAAAGCTGTGGCCGAGAGAAGTTAGGAGTCAGTGTGGCAGCAGGGGCAGCATCAGAACGCTGCTGGGCTGTTGTTACTGCCAGGGCCCTTTTCACTCATCTGCCTGACTTCCAGCCATCAGCCACCTTCATGATGCCTTGGCCCAGGAGGCCGAGCTGGGACCATGCTTCAGGAAGGGACCTTAGCAGGAGAACAGAAGGTGAGGGCTGGCCCTCTGTGAATGGTTCCTGCTGGGAAAAAGATTTGTTCCTGTACAGTCCAGCCAGTATGAAGAGAGCCAACCATAATGCTCTTGCTCAAATCACTGCCTGGAGTCTATGGTGACTGGAAAGAGCCCAGAAAGAGACACCATGTGTTTACGAACTTGCAGTTTTAATCAGTTCCTACGACCTACTTTCAAAAAAGAACTGGCC
>PVIR01005723.1:38795-70440 GCA_004026965.1 Petromus typicus
TAACAATACTGGGTGTGGAGACCCACACCCAGCAGCAACCAGTACCACATACCACAGTGCCGGGCGTGGTGGCTCACGCCTATAATCCCAGCACTCGGGAGGCAGAGGCAGGAGGATTGTGATGTGAGTTGGAGGCTGAGCTCAGGGCCAGCCTAAACCACAAAGCGAGACCCTGTCTCAAAAAACCTAAAAAAAAAAAGAACTGGCCTTGAAGTTGATGACATAGACATTTTTAACTGGTCACACCTCTAGGTGGCAGGTTTTCCATTTTAATGCCTCTCTCCTACAGCAATGGTGGTGAGCCTGTGGTACTCATGCTGCTGTGTTGAAAGTGCTAAAAGGTTTGCCCTCACTGTCCTAAGGAGATTTATTTCCACACCAAAAAATAAAAAAGAGAAAACAAAACAAAATCAATAAACTTTGGTAAGTATGATTTCATTTATGGAAATAATGAGATGAACCATTTTATATATTTTAAATGTGTGGATCTGAAACTACACTTCTCTTTACTGAAGACCCACAACCAAGATCCTATTGGGGACCTACATTGTAGTACTTAACAAAGTTTTGTTTTAAAAATTAGTTTTCTCTCTCAGCTCCTGCAGTAAATTTTTTTTTATAATTTTGGTAGATTATCAGAAAGAAATGATAAAAAAATATCCATTTGGCCAACATGACACATTCATTGCTCAGTTACAGTACAGTGGTGGCTCAGTTCACAAACTTGGTTCTTTCCACAAGTCTGGTCACAACCTGAAATGGACAACTGAATCAAGTTCAGTCATTATGCTCAATGTTGACCTTATGGGGAAATATGATTTAAATTTTTGAACTGTATTTTAGATGTTGTTTTATGGTAACAAAGGGAGCATTTTAAAAAATGAAATGTAACTAGCCTTAACAACTGGGGAAAATGGGGAATGTAGAAAAATATCATACAATTTTCACCTAGAACAGGTTCATTTCTTTGACTAAAGCCTGGAAACTATCACTGTGGTTTTGGCAAGCCTCTGTTGAGGTGCTATGTCTGGACATGGGTGCACGAGGAACTGTTTCAATATTAAACCAAATGGCTAGCATTTTACTTTGAAAGATAATACAACTCACAGAATAACTAGAAAACCAACTCTGACATCAGAAAACATAGTTTATTAAAATTAACTTTCACTAGCTTAACAAATTTTCTCCAGTAAACACGGCTTTTTTGTAAGACACATGAGCCAATGTAGATGGATGTTTTAATTGCAATGGCTTTATTATTTTCTAGCAGACCTAACCCTTATCCACTGGGTATCGGTCAGCCCATTCAAGTTAATTCCCAATGAATAGGAAATCAGAGAGGACCTGAGATCTTAGAACAAAGGGAAGGCAAGGATACGGCCAAGGAGGAACCAAATGAATATGCCAATCCTCCCAGCATTCTAGTAAATGATCAAATTTATATTCAAGTAAATAATTTAAGTGGAAATATAATCATAACACTTACTACATAGTCTTGCAGTAATATTTTTTCTGAAGGCACAACCCGGCCAGTTAGAGACATTTGGCTTCCAAAGTGCAGTCCCCAGGTTTCCAACTCAAAACGAGCGCTCTTGTTTCTGTGAACAAAATTATTTTAAATCACTCCAGTGATTATTTTCTAAAGAATTTTAATCATTAGAAATAAAATTATAATTCGCTGTATGATTTAGGAACTTATTCTTATTCCACCTTCAGGGTCCCTTGTTTCTATTTCCACTAACTCTTTGCTGTTGTTGTTTTCCTGCCTAAAAGAATGGTGGAGCACTTGTGCCCACTTTTGGAGATGCAGGATTTGGAAAAGGCTTCCACTGGGGCACGTGGTTAGAAAGGCGAACCCTCGAGCCAGGAGCCAGGCAGACCTGGGTTCCAAGCCCATCTAACAATATGTGACCTTCAGGAAACTACTAAGTCTTTTAAAGCCTTGGCTTCCTTGCTGGAAAAGGTAAGGATAATAAAAGTAATTACTTCACTGGGCTGACAGAAAAATGATACATGACAATAAATGAAAAGTACTCACCATGGCATCTGACATATGAGCTCAATAAATGTGTAATATTACTTTTCTTTTTTTGACAGTCTTGGTACGAAGTCTAAGCTGCTCATGACCTCACCAGGTAGCCCAGTTGATCCTTCTGTCTCAGCCTGCTAACTGGCAGGATTACAGGCATGTGCCAATGTGCCACTATGCCCAACAGATTCTAATAACAACCTTGCTAACATAGAGATACTTTGGACCCTCTGGACATGGTGATGTTTTCTGGGAACATCAGAATTCACTAGTTTGGAAGTGGATGGAAGATAATAAAGGAAGAAAATGAGGGGCTTATAGTTCAAAAGCTTTATAGGACAGATAGAGGAGTTAGATGACCATGAAGAGAATATTAGTATTACCAATAGTGAGTCTTTTATGTTTGAGTAGACCTTTAAGTCTGTAACTTAATAAGATTTAATATACTTTATGTTTTACCTCTTGAGACTATGGCATGATTGTACCATAAGATCTTTAAGTGTGGCAAAGACGGGGTTGGTCTCCTGTCCCCCACACAGTACCCAGCAGGAAGGATGCCAGAAACTCACAGGACCCTGATGAAATCCACCCATTTATTTTCCTTTTTTTTCTTTTAGTTTTTTGAGACAGCGTCTCACTTTGTAGTTCAGGCTGGTCCTCAGCTCAGCCTCGAACTCATCAATCCTCCTGCCTCTGCCTCCTATGCTGGGAATACAGGCATCAGCCACCAAGCCTGGCATTGTAGTATGTGGTACTGACTGCTGGTGGGCATGAGTGACTACACCCAGTATTATTGTATGTGGTTACAACCCAGGCCCATGAGCTTGCCAGGCAGGCACCAGAACCACTAAGCTACATCCCCGGCTCATTCTTTTATTTTCTTATTAAAGCTCTTCCTCCTTTAGGAAGTTCAAATCTCTTATCACTGTCACTCCACAATCTCATGATCTGTGTCTTTATGACTATGTGTCTTGTCTAGTCACACTGAATCTGACTTAATGATTTTGTTTCATATACAAGCTTCCTCAAAAGAGATGAGTGTGAATATTAATGGTCAGGGAAAGAGGGTAAACTAACTTTAGTAAAGTTAGTAAAATAACTTGTATTAATGAACACATGCTTCAAAGCACAGTCTAGTATACGTGGACAAACCACAGTCTCTTTTCAAGCAAATCCAAGTCACAAGGATGTCCAGAAAAAACAAGGGAAAGTATATCCACAAAATGGAAACCGTTACGCCTATAGCAGGATGGAGACTGACCTCATATGGAAGTATTGAAGAAAATCTTTAAAACAAGTTACAAAATATAATGCACAGTACAATGCCATTTTCCTTAAAAGAGTGGGGGGATCACACTCATTTGAAGATATCTAAAAAATGTACAGCGTTTATTTTCAGTTATGATCCACTCACTTAATAAACTTACTCAGTACTCTTATTTCACTTATGTAGAATTTCACTCTAATGAGCTAGTATTTGATTTTAAAAAATTGTTAATGAAAATGATCATTTTACAACAACATGGCCCAGAAGAAACATCAAATAGGCACAAATGCAATTTTAAATTTTCTGGTAGTGATATATAAAAGGTGAATCTGATTTATTTTAAATGGAAAAGCTTCCACTGTGTGGGGAAATGAACATGCACTGTATCCCAGCCTCACAGCCATATCAAGAAGGAACAAAGGAATTATTTTTAAATATATATTGTTAACCTAGTAGATACAAAATATTATTAATTTAAGATTGTGTCACTGGCCACACTTCTGGTGCCCAGGGACCATGTGGGGCTATATTCAGACAGCACAGTTTTAGGAAGTCAGAAAAGAGAACTAGAAACAACCATGTGTCCTTTCAGCTTACAGCAAACTGTCCTGAGGGCAAGAACACAGTCTCAAAGGACGAGTTACATTTGAAGGATACACTGCAGGGGTTTGACTGCACCTCTGCCTGCTAATGCCACTCTCTAACAATCTGAGAGTTCCCGATCCTGCTATGGCCTGGAGAGGACTTCGCTGTTTTTGGTTTTTGTTTGCTTGGCTGTTGTTTTGGGGGTAAAGGGTTGTTTGTTTAAATTATAACCCTTATCTACATTCAAAAGTTTACACCAACCTTTGTATTAAGCAAAAGAGACCACAGCTGTTTAGCTGAAAGGAGACCAATCCTACCAGCCTGGTCTCCTACCACTACTGCTCCTCAACCTGCTACTCCTGAGCAGCTTGGATGAACCTCCAGCCTCCAGACATACTCATACTTCAATGTATAACTGCCTTGTTCCGAGTCAACAAGATCACATATCTCGTCATACAGATCCTCTAATTCTCTGCACTCAGACACAGGCCTGCCTCAGAGCACACCCTGTCTCAGTGAAGCAACCCAGTACCTCTGGAAGTCATCAGCGAGTCTGGCCAAGCGCTGCTGCCGGCCCTGAGGACCGAGGCGCGTTTCTTCTGCCACAGCCTTCATCAGTTGAAAATCAGAGGTTGCCTGGCCAGCCAGGCCTGTGAAATACAAAGAGAAACAACATGGCAAAATGAGCACGCAACGGAACCCCAGCACACTGCACGCAGAGCTGAAGCTTCTCCATTTAAAGTGAGTCTGGGGCCGGGGATTTAGCTCAGTGGTTCCAGCGCCTGTCTTCCAAGCACAAGGATCCCGGTAACCACATACAATACTGGGCGTGGAGAATCATGCCCAGCAGCAATCAGTCTCACATACCACAGTGCCGAGTGTGGTGGCTCATGCCTGTAATCCCAGCACTCGGGAGGCAGAGGCAGGAGGATTGCTGTGATGTAGGTTTGAGGCTGAACTCAGGGCCAACCTGAACTACAAAGCAAGATCCTGTCTCAAAATAAATAAATAAATGAATAAAGTGAGTCAGATTCACCACCTGGATGGCATTAACCGAAATGCATGCTGCATATGTCACTGAAAGCTTCCTAATGGCCATGCTTAACAGAAAGCCAAAAAGTAGCAGATAACATTTGAAACAGTATGAGTTATTTAATGTATTAGCATTTTACCATATAATAAACATTAAAAATCAGTTACTCGGGTTCCCTTTTTTTAATACGAAGGCTTTGAAATCTGGTTGGTGTTTACACTTACAGCACATCTCCTTCCATTTTCTCAACGGAGCCAGTCAAACCACAAATGTTTAATAAACTCACATGGCTAGGAACTTCTACGCTCAACTATGCAGAAAAAACCACTAGGAGTGAGAATCCCTCCCTCCAAAGATTATATCTTATTAAATTTTCATTATGTAGAAAAATATGTAATATATACATGATCCACAAACATAAAAAGTAGAAAATTCTTTTGTAAGTCACACCATATTAGTCAAATAAATATTATTAAAAATAATTTATTTAGGGGCCGGGGATATAGCTCAGTGGTTCCTGTGCCTGTCTTGCAAGCACAAGGACCCGGGTTCAATCCCTGGTAACCAGGGTTCAATCCCTGTTAACAATACTGGGTGTGGAGACTCACCCCAGCGGCAACCAATACCACATAACAGTGCCGGGCGTGGTGGCTCACGCCTGTAATCCCAGCACTCGGGAGGCACAGGCAGGAGGATTGCTGTGATGTGAGTTTGAGGCTGAGCTCAGGGCCAGCCTGAACCACAAAGCGAGACCCTGTCTCAAAAAAAAAAACCTTAAAAAAACAAATAATAATAATTTATTTAGATTTTATTAGAAGTGAGGATAACTTTCTGGAAGCTCATGCAAAAAGAAACTGGATCAAACTAATAATATGCCTATAACCTTGAAGACCATGTTATTTCATATGCTAGTCAGTTTTAAAAACTGCAAAAAGCAACCTGACTTTAGGAAAATATCTAGAGATTTCTCTTATTTACATCAAAATAACAAGCAAATATATCAGACAAAGGAGCGAGCTTCCAACAGATTCTCTAACCTCCCTCTTGTCTTTTTATTTGAATAAATTACTCCAGGAACCATCAGCCATGAATTAAATCAGTGCTCCGGAGTTTGTTAGCTAATGAGGTTCTGCTCATTCCTACGGCTCAGGCCTCTCTGAGCAGGAGCCTGACAGGTTAGAGAACAGAAACATTACCTGTCAGAAAGCAGAGCTCCGGTATCAGGTGGACAATCTGAGGCTCGGTGTTGTCATTTCTCTTGCTTTTCAATAGACTAACAAGCACTGGCTGATTTAGGTCAGACAAAGTAATACTGTATTGCTGTAAAATACAAGATTAATAGGGGGACAGTTAATGTGGCAACACTGCAAGATGAGCATCTTTAGCAACAAACAACCCCAAAATGAACATACTGCATAAGTAATTCTATTCAATACTGGGGGACAACCTAAGGATTCCTATCCCTTACAACTTTTTTCTCAGGATTCATGTTTTATATCTGAAGGCCAGTTTTATTATGTTAATTATAATATCGCATACTGTAATACCATTTTAAAGTATTCCCATGCTTTCCCTGTGTTTTGTAACATCGAGAACAGCTTCCGGTAGGTTCTGTCACCCCTGAGGAACCCCTGGGGTTGACTCGAAGCCAGAGTTTCCAAACTGATGACTGAAGTGCACCACCACATGCTTAACTACTCCTTAATGTATTCAACCTGAAAATGTTTATACACAAGTTGGAAGCAAAGGTTGTGTTGAATTGTCACTGGATTTTCCTGAAAGAACATGAATGTTCTTGATATTCAGGATGGCAGTTTATAGAGAAGTTGCTCAGAAATCTGACAGACATGAAGTGTATCCTTAGCTCTTCCATTAACTGGACCATGACAAGAGGAAGTTCTTCATCTTTCTTCACCTGGATAATGAGTATAGCAACATCTCAGAGGTGTCCCAGTCAGACCAATCACGTAGTATCTAACTTACAGAATCCTTGGTTATCGTTAGTTCATACTCCATGCCCTTTCCCTTCCTGATCTTGAATTTCAATGTTCTCCCCTTGCCAAAACTTCATTTCTAATGGCAAAGGTTCCAATTAACACTCATTTCCTGTACAATTTACTCACCACTAATGACAGGACAACTGCAATTAAAATTTACAAAATGCCTGGGTGTTGATTGTTGCTGACATCAAAAACTGTAATTAAGGGTGTATGAGGCCAGCATTTCTTTATTTCACTAAGACTTTTAGTCATTAAAATAGAAAACAATCCAGGAATCTTTTTTTAAAGTGGTAAGGGCGGTTAACGCTGTGGATAAAAGGTTTGGCAAAACCTTAAACAAAAGTGTTTTTATACATAACTTTATTTACTCTGAGCATATGGCTTGCTATGTTCTAGGAACTGCAGTGAATACAAAGATAAAAGGGGTACAATCTTTACTTTCACAACATTATCTACAGAAACATAAATAAAGATATGCAAAGAACATATTTTTTTCATCTAATTTTTTTTTTTTGAGACAAGGTCTCACTTTGTATTTCAGGCTGGCTCTGAGCTCAACCTCAAACACTCAGCAATCCTCCTGCCTCTGCCTCCCAAGTTCTGGGATTATAGGAATGAGCCACCATGCCCGGCACTGTGGTACATGGTACTGATTGCTGGTGGGCATGAGTCACTATGCCCAGTATTGTTGTATGTGGTACTGAGGATCTAACCTGGGCTCTTGGCCTCCAAGACAGGCACCAGAACCACTGAGCTAAATCCCCAGCCTTCTTCGTTTAATCTTAACAAATGTAGAACATAGACATTATCATCACTATGTTCACAGATGAGGTAACACTAGAGAAAAATTAAACTTTTCCAAAGCCTCCATAACTGGAAACTGTAGCATAGCTAGGGTTTATCCCTGAAATCTGCTGGTTATACTGCTGAGTACTGGATCCCTGGGCTAGTAAATCAGGGCCTGCTTTGAGAAGGAGGCAAAGTCCAAAAAAGGGCCTTGATAAAACAATGGAAGTAGGCAAGTCCCAGGAAATAGCTCAAGCAAAGCTGGGCAAGTTTCAGGAAAAGGATCTCCTACATAAAGCTCATGCAGCAAGTCCACTCTGGGCGCCTGTCCTCAGGTGAACTTCACCTTCCCCATGCCCAATTTGCTAAGCATTTAAAAATATGTTTCAAGATAATATAATGCCTTCCACTTTGAACACTACATAATAACTTAGTGTTCCTTTTTTGGAATAAAGAGAAGGATAGCCTAAAAGTTAACATAATTTTGTTTCAATTCCTTTCTGTTACAATGTAGATGCACCACAGCTTACTACAAAAAAACTGAATGGGATTTTCTACTACAATTTCCTACTTTGGAAAATACAAGTCCTAAAATACATCTGTTCAAACTACAGCAACTTTAAATCATGTAGGAAAGACACCCAAATGTTTAACAAACTGTGAATTTAATAAGCAAACACAGAACACATTAAATGCACAAGATTCTTTGCCAGACACCATGCGTTCAAATTCCTATTCTATAAGGAAAATGTATTCTAGAAGCAATGTGATTCATGGTATAGGTGCAGAGAGAAGAGCATATGTGACAGAAAGCAGTCAGAGAAGATACCGCACTTGACCTTGAGCTACAACTGACCAGCATGGAGAAAGGTATAATATAGCTCTGTATAGATGTCTAGCAAATATACACAAAGACTGAGGACAGCTAGTGTCCACTGAGTGGACAGAGGCGATAACAGCACGGATATGTGGCGAGATAGCAGAGAGATGAGGCTAAAAGGTTGAGTGGTACTAGGGATGACGAAGGGGATGTTCTCAAGGGAAGAAAAGGTCTTGTGTCCACAGTGTCCAGGCACTAGCTAAAGGCTCCTCAGGCACTATTATCTTGTTCAGTGCTTATACTCACCACAAGATGAGGTAGGCAGGTACATTCCCTTCACAGTGAGGTGTGATACATTGCTCACCAGTCTCTTATTGTAGTGATTTGTCCAAAGTGACACAGCTACAGTCAGGACCTTCTTAGTTCAGTTTATATTCTTAAATACATTTCTGAGCAGTACTTCAGAATGAGCTCCCTAGGTTAGTGGAAATGGTGAGTCATCCTGAGCAAAGCTGGAACGTGGGCACTGTCAAGGGGAACCACAATATTTACCCTTGGGGGACGTGACGAAGGGTCCTGCACTCCTGCACTCAAACAGGCTGGAAAGGCAGGTATGGGTTCCAGACCGATTTGAAGGACTGAAGGGGCAGAACTTATTCTGGTGACAACTGAATGAAAATGTGAGAATGAAGAGGAAGAAAATAAAACGATTTCCTGAGATCCTAAATTTCTATGGAGAAACATGAATGAGAAAGATAAAAGATTCAGTTTGAATTATTAGCCTGAGACATCTGCAGAATATTCATGAAATATGGTCTGGAAATGAAAATGAATGTGTAATTTGAGAATAACAGTAAGGCAAAAATATTTGAGCAGTCTCAATATAAAAAGAAAAGATGTTGTTGGAAGGAATCACGGTACATAATGGCTCCTTTTGAGGGGGAAGAAGGAAGGAGAATAATCACAAAAGCTAAGTCAGAACAACTTGAAACTTAGGGGAGAACCACAAAGGACCTGGCCCAGTGGTCAAAGGAGGAAGCAGCTCAGGAATGCAGCGTCACTGTTCCTGATGACATTTTGGCTATAATTGCCTTCTGTGTAGAAAACCAGTTATTTCTCCCAACTCTGACTTTGTGCCCACTAGCAAATCTCTTCTATCTCTTCCTGGTCTTTGGTAATAATTATTCTGTTTTCTACTCCTCTGGGCTCAGCGATTTTAGTTTCCACGTGAGTTCAATCATGCAGTATTTGTCTTTCTGTACTTAGCTTATTCTATTCAACATGTAAGTACACCAAAATATCACACTGTGTAAAGATGCATAGTCTCTATCACTTAGAATAATTACTGATAAGGAAAAAATGCCACTGAAACCTGGTTAAGATGAGAAAGGCAACTGATACTGCCCTTTGTACAGCTATTTCCAAACTGACAGAGCTGGATTCTAGACTACTGATGTTTTCAGAAGGAAGAACTAAAGAGAGGCTTGAAATTAGTCTAGACAACTTTCCCAAGTTGGCTAAGGAGAAAGAGAAGGCTTTTCCTGAAAGTGTAAAATATCAGTTTCTGCTTTTTAATACATCCGTGAAATGTTACAGAACTGAGTGATTACCTAAGTAAACAAAATGCCTATGAAAGGCACTACATATGGAAAATGGGGGCAGGAGACTTATCGTAATAAAAACAACACTTCCAAGGGCATCCTATCAGCCCCAACTTCCAAGGAGATCCCATCAATAAATATATTTTGAAGATCTGCTGTGTGTAAGGAACAATGTTACCCCTGGGTATCTAGACATAAATAGCTCGAATTTGTCCCAGAGAGCCCCGGTTTAGGACGGAGGTCAAACCGTTCATATCCCCCATGAGACGACTCCAGTCCACCAAGTTCCAGCAAAGTTCAGAGACAGGAGCCCAAGGAGGCCCAGGGGCCTCCTGGGACAGTAAGTAGCTAAGGATTGATGTGTCTCAGGTTTGTTAGGCTGTAGAGGGGGATTTAGGAAGAGGAAGCAAAGTATGTGAAAATCCACAGGGGAGAAACTGAGTCCAGGAACCACCAAAGGCCACTACAGCAGAGAACTGGGAAGAGACGAGAAAGGAAAAAAGGTGGCTGGAAAAGCATGGGACAGCTTTGGAAACTCTTAATTGGAACTTATATTTGGATCCTACTGCAACAAAAAGCCATGAGACTGTTTTAAGTTTGGAAGTGACACAATGAAATATGCACTGAGGAGAGATTATTCTTACTACAGTAAGGACAGCAGGAGGCGGGTGAGGGTCTGAGCCAAAGGGGGACGAGGAAAAGGAGTAAGTCAGAGGATTACGTGGGAGGCAGACTCAGCCTGAGAATTTGGGGAACTTGGTGGACTGCAAAGAACAGAGACTCTCCAAGAGGAAAAAAGTTCTTACCTGTTCGTAATAATCCACGTAAGTGATCTCAGAGCCATCCCGCCTCTGAAAGGTATGCGTCGGTTTCACAGACCAGTCAATATCGTCAATGCGATAGGTTTTGTTATTGTACCTAGCGAGTGCAGGAAACCTTTTAAAAGAAGTTCTCCAAATCATGTCAGATAAGTAAGTATTTCATACTTTTAATTCAAAGTATAAGACACAGTCTGGAATGTCAGAAATAAGAAGATAGTAACACAAAAAATAGTCTTTTCTTTAACTCTTATCTGAGAATACTCCTGTATACAGGAAAGTCAGATTCCAACAAAATTCTTAAGAAAGTCATTAGACTAACATTTGATTTTCTCACTGACAGACACTCTAAATTGAGGTAAGACATTTAAAAATGTTCAAATGTCATAACATTGCTCAAAACTTTCTCTTTAGCTTCTGGGGTCACTCAGATTTCTTTCAACTCCTTGTTTCTGTGACAAAAAAAAAACACATAAGTAGGCTGATTAAACAGCATCTGTGGGATCACACTTTACCCCTCATCAAGGGCCAGCCCTTAGCCAAATTGCGGACCAACTCAGCCAAGATCACTCTAGTGCCTTCTCCCCTCAGCGCTATGTGACCTCAAAAGGCCTCTCGTGGGCCCCAGCCTGCGGAGAGAAAATTGAAGCAGGTCTCTCCAGAGCTCTCGAGACCTTGTAAGGTGTCTGTGAAAGAGTGTGCTAATCTAATCTATCAAGATCATGACAGGAAGATAGGAGGGAGATGTCTTCCCTTTCCGGGTAGTAGGGAACTCATCCAGTCCCATCACTCAATTATATAAGGCAGAAAAACAACTGTAAAATAAAAATCTAATCCAGGCTAAGCGAAGGACAGAAGGTTCCCCAAGAAAAAAACTTTCTGGATTACCAGCAGCATATAAACTTAGTACTCAACAGGTGAGTACTCAACAAGTCACTGAATCCACCTGTGTAATTCAGTTCAATGTGCACTGAGGATAAAGTATGCACAAACAAACCTGGAGGTTTGCAAAGTAAAAATAGATTGTTAATCTAAAAAATTTAAGCATCATACAGAATGTGAGACACAGACCTTAGGTTCTGTCCCATAACACTTTCAAAGGCAATAACATGACCGTGGAGACAGGAGTCTATACACTGTGCTATGGGAAAGGCCGGAGGGAGAGAAGAAACAGCCTCCACTTAGCGACAAGTAGAAGCTCAGAAATATTATAGTTGGACTGTGTAGAGGCAGAGATTTGAAAGGAAGAATGTAGGGTGTGAAGTTTAGACAGAGGCACTGAAGCAGGAAGGTACACACTGTCAAGGGTGGGAGCAGGGGATAAGAATACAGCAGGAGAGAATCTGGAATCTTGACAGTTTGCGTAGGGCAGAGCGCTACCTAAGGAAGCCTGCACTTAGCCAGCTCTCCTAGTTTAGCAAATTGAACAGTGCAGTTCCTGTTCCCAAACATAACTAAGTCATTCTCTTGAGAAAATGTATTCACACACAGACGTTTACCTTGTAAGAACAATGAGCCCTAGCAGCTGTTGCTCACATGCCTGGGCGAAGCGAGACGTGCCAAGTTTGTGGTAGAGGTCAGTCATGAATTCCAGTACAGTCTCATTCCGGAGAACCTTGTAACTCACGTCAGCACCAAACAGAAGACTACGCTCAAAGTGTGACACAGAAACAGCAAACCCAGGCCAAAGGGATAATCTTTTAAAACAAAGAAAAATAACAAGAAAAATTAACATCCAAAAAGCAATAAACCATTTTAAATGATGATTTTTCATTCTATTTCTGCAGGTCTGATCATTTCCTTTTTAGTTTGATTTCTGCCAGCTGCTGACCTAAAAACTTTAGTTATTTTCAGCTGAGGGGTCTTTAAACATGCACGTAGGATAAAATTCACTCCTGAAAAGCTAAATTTCTCAGCAATGGCACTATCAACATCTCGGATAATTCCTTGGCCTGGAAAATTCATCATTAGGGTCCGTTTTCTGCAAGTCAGGAAGCTTAGCAACATCCCAGCCTCTACACACTGGATGCCAGTTGCAGCCCCATCTGTGATGGCCAAAATGTCTCTAGACATTGACACTGTGTCCTGGGAGACAAGGACGCCCTGGCTGACAACCACAGCTACAGGAGTAATATGTTTATGGGTGACCTTTCCTGAAGTGGAAGCATCTGGTTTGGAAAACTCAACTTGAAGGTGAAGGCTCAGGACAGATTCAATAAAGAGATAAGGAAAGCAAGTAGTGACATACAGATGTATATGATAAACTGGACCCCAGGATGTCATGGAAAGTTTTTTATAAGAAGCTACAGAAGTGGCATGAAGAAACAGACAAATATTGTAAAAATTAACCCCAGTTCTTACTTTGTAGATTTAATTCACTATGATACCAGGCTAGCATTTCCAATGTGGACATGTGGCAGCTTAGAACAACACAAGACCTATAAGAATTTCTTATCTACGGCAGAGAATTGAGTGACGAGATGAAAAGATGCCAAGTGGAGACCACTCTGACTCATTAACTCAAATACGGCAACCTGCCATTTTTTCTCCACCAAGCAGAAGGCCACATGCTCTGTTCAAATTTTCTGTCCCTTCTGCACCTCTCCCTTTGTCTGTGTCTGTCTCTGAGTTACCTTTCTCTTTCACTTGACCATATTTTAGAGCACTATTAACCATCTGAAGACAGAGCCAGCTCCTTTCCCTGCAGCATCGTTTCCGGCTCTGGATGAACATGTTACAGGTGTCTAGGGCACTTCTGCCTTCCCCAAGGTAGTCTAGGTGGCTTCCCCAGCCCTCTGATTTCATGTCAACCACCCTGGCTGTGCTACTTGCCTTTCAACACGAGCACTCATATGTGCTACAATTCAGCTTCTGCTTTCATTTCTTGTTATACATACAAAATGCAGTTCCTGAATTTTGGAATTTATGATAATGATTTTATATATTAATATATATAAGAAAATCTGTTTTCACATTCACCATTCTATTAAAAACTCAAAATTTATAAAACTGCATTATATTGCATATCTCAGAGACTCTCACAGGAAGCATAAAGGCATAATACTGCATCATAAATTATGCTGCTCACATTATAGCCATTTCAGAAGAACAGAAAACAAATAATCTTACTTGTGCTGGGGAATTTCCACTGACTCTGAGGGCTTATAGAAGTTCCGTCCAATTTGGTACATAGACAACATTTTTAAGATCCTGAAAATACATTGTTTTGAAAGTACATTGGTGAGTAACAGTAAAATTCTAAGTTTGTACCCATGCTGAGTATAAAAATATACAGCAAGAGCAGCCTTTTTTTTACAGCACTGGAATTTTTAAATATTAAATACACATGCCTGAGTATATATAATATCACTTCTTCATTTGAGAATGGTACCACAGAAATTACCTTTGCCTGACCAGGATTGACTGCAGTGATAATGTGTTCAAGCACCAACTACCATAGTGGTTCCTGTTAACATTCTGGTTGGCCTAGAAAGGCTGAGGCAAGCCATGTCTGAGAGCTCTTTGGCCTCTTCCCCATTTCTTGAGAAGGAAGCAGTTTCTGATCAGGCTGTTCAAGTCCCCCACATGCTCCCAAATAATTTGAGCAACTAACCCTGGTCACTTCTAGAACTGGAGGCATCACTGAGGAGAGACTGACACAGCACACTAGCACTAAAGGAGACACAGGAAGTTCTGAGTGAGAATACGAGGGCTGTGTGATCAGAGCTATTAGCCCGAGCCTCTACCTGTAAAATGAGGGTTTAACAGTATGTCTCAGGGCCCTACAGTAGAATTAGACATAACGGAAAAAGCTTCTCCACTAGAAAGTATTTTTCAAGGTCAGCTGGTTAAAAACAGTCCCCTCTCAGAGGGCACAGGGAAGACTAGCGTCTGAAGGGCTGTTAGACCATAGTGATCTGAGGCTGAGACAGGATAAAAGAGACTGAACATGACTTCTGACTAGAATTAAGAAACAGCACATCTGTATGTGAAATGTTCCTTTCTGTACCTCTACTATGCAGCAAACCCTCTAACTTCCCAATCTCACATGCTCCAGAGGCTGCTATAAGGAAAGAGCTCGCATCTAAGGCTTGGGTGTTGACCATCTTCGTGACAGACACTAGCAGCCTGAAGAACTGGTTCACACACTTTAGCCTATCTACTTGTCAGCTGTTTAGTAGGTCCAGTGAGGGACCAGGGACTCTACATTTGATCAGATTCCATCCTACATCCAAGATGACTAGCAAACACAATCCTTGGCCTAGTCTGAAGATCCCTGAGAAGCTCGATCACAGCCTGCCTTCTGCCTGCATGCACAGGTGAGAAGGGGCAGGACTGAGGCACAGCCAGGGAAGACCTTCCACACCCCAAACCAAACATCCAAAAGAAGAAAGCTGTAAAGAGGACAGAGTCAAACAGCCCACTTTCAAGTCTGGGAGTTGTGGGTGGCAGGGAGTATGGAGGATGTTAACTTGTGCCAAGAAGAGCCATGATCAACTGCGTCATCACTGCCTGAGGACCAGAAAGAACATGAAAAATTCTCCTATATGGCACACTGCCTACAAAGCAGTAGATCATTTTAATACCCGGGTTCCATCCTGAAAGGTACCATTAGCTGAAATGATATTCCCACTTCAAGTGCCTTACTTTTTGAAGATGATATTGAAGACCTGGATGCACATGGGGGAGCTTGGTGGCAGCTCTCTTGTTAGAGTAACAGTCATCTTTACAGTCTCTCCTCTCTGAGTTTCTGTTGTCAATTCTGTGACCTGGGAAGAAAGGTACTTAAAATACATTGTGCAGATCATACACAAGTGTACAGAATACAAGTTCTGTATTGCAAAACCATCATAATTGAATACGCATTAACAAAAACCTGCAGTTGTTCGTATATAAGTAATACTCTAATCATGGTGTTATTTGGAAAAGCTCTTTTCCTCTATGTCTTGCTGAACCTAAAATAAGCAACACATTACTCTCCAACACTTGAAGGAGAATCAAAGCTAGACCCTGGTTCAAAGAGTCCCAGAATATGGGGTCTAACCCTTTCAGGGGACAGGAGGCAGATGGGTCACAAATTACTTTGAGAGTCTGATAAATGTTATGTTCTCTCAAGAAAAGCTAACATATGTAATAATATAAGAGTACATAATGTACCCATTTTCAGGGGTTCACAAATCCCAGAAGCCTATAACTACCCTACCCCTCCCAAGTTCATGGACTCCTGTGACAAGCGAGAAATAAGCTTGTCCATAGGCAGAAGAGTAGATGAGAACTTGAACCCAAAGGAGATGGAGAAAGCAAGAAGGAAAGCAAAGATGAGGGAAGGGAGCCAAGTGGTAAAAGTTAGAACAGATAGGAAATCTGATCTTAAAAATTTGCCAAGAGTCTACTGAAATCCTTAAGCGTCTCATATCTGAACCGATGTACAAAAAGTACTGTATACTGAAAATATCCTAAACCAGACAGACTCAGTGAGGGTTTCTGAAATAAAAGAACTCAAACATCAGTCAATAAATATCATCAGTGATCAGTTATTTTTCAAAAGGCAGAAAATTAGAAGTCAACTGATTAGCAAGTATTTATGTATTTTGTGCCTACTTTCTATAATTAGTGTAGTTTAACCACTTTTAGTTTGGCCCAAGAACACATGGCAAGAACCCATCATTGAAAAGACACAAAAAGAAACTGGTTCCTTCATTGTGGATAAAATATTTCACTGAGATGACTTCTTGTCTAAGAGACACTTGTACAAAATCAGAACAGATGGTGAAGAAGAGCTCGTCACCATCTGCAAACATCTGGTGGTCAGGAGGGGTACAGACCCTCAAATCACAGGAAGGACCACTAGACAAAGGACTCAGACCACAAAGGATGTTGCAATGAGAAGCTGAGGGGAAATGGTAGCAGATGGTCTCAGGAACTCTATTTCCCCAAAGCCACTTATGACCAAACTCCTCAGTACCTCTGCCTCCCTGTGCACATACCAACTGCTTCTTGCCTTCCTACATCTAGTATTAGACCTATACCCACAGGTCCCGAGGCTGCTAACCTGAGAAGGAACTCTCACTTCCCTCCTTCACCCACAGTCTAGTCAACTAGCAAGTGCTAGTACACTACACATGTGATATCTCTATTCTTTTTTAGCTGTTCCATAACTCAATTTATTATAGTGTTTAAGGGCACACGATGTAAAATCAGAGTCCCTGATCTGCCACCTCTTGCAGCCAAGGGGATCTGGAGCAAGTTATTGCAACTTCTTCAAAAGCCTGTAGACTTTCTCCAGTCCTAAAGCGGGAGTGAGTCCAATCTACATCACAGAACCATCGAGTCTATGTGGGATAAGGCATGGATCTTATCCTTAGCTGTGGCATAGCCCACAGGCATTCAGGAAGGTACTTCATATCTTCATCAAACTTTCTTCTGACATCCTGTCCACTGGTACTTTATTAACTTATCACCTGTTTCTGCAAATTTTCAACCGACTGTGACGACTAACTGTAATTAGCACCGTCCCCCATCCCCAAGCTGTCTCACAAAGAGTTCAGGGCTCCATACATTCTTGGCTAAACTTGAATGAGCAAAGATTCTAAAGTGCAGCGCTCCTTCCTGTTACTGTGCTTTTGCCCTTTTTTCTAGGATCTCCTCCCCCCACTGTCCATTTAACTGATCCAAATCTTCCCTAAGATATCGACTGTAACTTTCACTGAAGTATATCAAGCTATGTATGTCGACCTTGAGCAAGATAATTAACTTCTCTTGGGCTCCAGGAGTGATGAGAGGAGTAAATGAGATCATGCTAGTAAGAACTTGGCAAAACAAGAAGTCAGCAAATGTAGTCGATAGACTTAACAGCAGCAATGGAACAGCAGCCACCCATGGGACACAGATGAAGAACTGTTCATCCCACGAGAGACTCGCTGGGGCTAATCTGAAGAACAACTGAGCAGAGTAGCCACACTTAGTAAGTGCTCGCTGAATGTTAGCAGAGTACGAATGCTAGTTATAAGGAACTTATTTTTTCTACCATGGAATGTATTTACTTAGAACTTTGGTAATAAATTGAAAGATTTTTGAGAACAAGAATCCTGTTTCTACCAGGGAGTTACATCCTATGGAGCACATGGTAGACTCTCCCTAGGTACACGCGTGTGGTAAACAGGTATGAACGACAGCAGCCCTAGTTAGTCAGGACTCCATGTGCACAGGTGGGGTACGGAAGACACCCTCGGAGGACAGGAGGTGGCTGAATGGGGTTTCTGGAGCCACACTCTTGAGAGAATGCAATAAGTCAATTAGTGAACAGCTCTTTCAACTATCAGCCCCCCCCCAACGAATGGACAGAGGAATGGTAAGGATGCGGGGCTAACCCAGAGTCAATATTAAGACTAAGACTACAATAAAAGACAAAACAGATGTATCAACGCTAGGACACTTTCTTCACTAACTGGGTGACAAGTCACATGTTGATAAGGTGGATTCCAAGGGTGCTTCTGCTTAATTCAACAATCGCTTCTCTCAGAATAAAATTAACAAGACTGATTTGTTACACATTATGTTTTTATAGCTTGTCATCTGTCTCTTCATCAGACTTTCCCTCCAGCCACAGAAATGTGTTTGAAACAAATTACATGCTCATTCTCAAGGAGAAATGAGTAGTATTCACCTATTTCTACCATCTGCACTGTCAAATTTCTCCATTTTGATGAGATGGCAATTGTAGTAAACTAGACCATTCAAGAATAGTACAAAATAATTTTTATATATCTAAATTTCTTAACTATAATTACAAATTATACATTAGAACATGATGATTTTATGGTAAAAATATACTTGAAATTCCTCATTTAAGTATGGCAGGCAATTAGCATGCTACTGACATCTAGCCATGGAACAAAATATTGACGGACCAATCAGAACTTACAGTGAGTAAAAATGATTCCAACTCCACAGATTTTCTAAGCTATCAGATTTACCATATGGTATAATTTTAAAATTCCACATCCAGACAAAATCTTCACTCAGGTAGTCCCTATACATGACAAGGTCCTATAAAAGGATAAAGGCCCCAAGAATGCTCAGAAATCATTTCCTGAGGAAATTCTCAAAGATTTACTTATACTCTAGAAATTTAAGTTTAAATGTATTATATTGCTTGAGGTGCTAAGTTAAAGGATTAAGCTTTCTGTGGGCTAAACATAAAATTTTAATCCAATGCTTTGTTTAACATTTTCTAGAGAAACTGGTTCTTTTTTCCTTATAGAAATTTTAATACTGCCTTAGAACAAAGTATACGATAACAATAATACTAATAGCATTGTTTTAGGATTGAAAATGTTGAAGGTGTAAAAAGTATGGATAAAGAAATACGAAACATGCAACTTCCATTTCCAGTGATCACATTTCAATTAAAAATGGTCTTAGAACTGGTAACACTAACTCATACTTCATAAGATGCAAGTAGTAACTTAAGTAGTAACTTAAGGCTGCCCTGGACTCAGAGATAGATGTGAAATTACTTGGACCCCGAGGCTCTGTTGTGCAGGAGCGGAAAAAAAACAAAAGGAGAATAAATTTAAGCCCTAAAGTCATGGGTAAACTAGTGTTTCTGACACTTTTTTTTGAAAGGATCCCTAGTTCAAGGGCATGTAGAGCTCTTATAATTAAAATGTCAGATCAATTACTTATTAGAAAATCAATTACAGATGAAGTCTTAATTAGGAAGTTTTTCTGTTCTCAAGCAAAGATCGAGAAAGAGGAAAGAAAGGAATGACAGTCATTTCAATTCTCAAAAAAATAATTTTGTTTTAAAATATATGTATATAAGCATACACACACATGTATACACATATATAGTTAAAAATAACCATACTATACCTTTTCTTCTAGCTTTTGTGAGAGAAAGAGAATGGTACCATCAAATGCTTTTGCATGGTTAGAAAGTTTGCTATGTTTATAAAGCAAAGCAATCCTCAACCTTCTAGATGCTAAATCTGGAACATATGTCACATGGTACTGATACAGCTGCCAGTCCTGGGGCAAGTCTAGATTAAAGAGATTTGTAACCAGTTTCACAGGTATTCCACTGGAACCTAAGAGAGACAAATAAAAAACATCTTTCACCCTAAAGTCATATTGATACCAATACCTCACTTGAAGTGTATGTGCATATGCATAGCAGTTGCTGTAAATGAAAGGTTTTGCTCAGCGACACAAGGTAAACTCTAGAACTTACAGCCTGACCATACTATTAGAAGTTAAAACTGGATCAGGCACGAAGCTGGCCTCAGAAGGGCGCAAGAGCAAGCACAGACACTGCTGACCCTGGGAGAAGAAAGCATCCACATTCGACTCCCCTGGACTCCTCCCAAGGTTCCTTCCACCTTTGATTCTAATTCACAGCAGCTGCAGTGATGATCGCAGACATTCTCCTGAAATTATGCTGCTGTCAGATTACAAAGAACTGCCCAATTCTTGCCACAAACACCAACCACAACGCACGGGAAAATTCAGACAATCATAAGTTAATCGTATTTCTGAAAATTCTGGAAAGTTCCATCAGTGATCAGACAGCTGTGCGAGTCCCACAGACAATGGAAGAAAGGGCTAGATCAGAGGAACTGTGCTCTTTCCAGCAAGACAACAGCCACAGCCTGGGGTTCTACTTTCTGGAGGCACATGGAAACCATGTGTGCTTCTAGGAATTCCTTCCCTCTTACAGACATTTTTATTCACATCCTGAACATCTACAGGACAAAACCAGAGATGACCCAGCATTGGTAAGTGCTACAATGGCACAAGCATCTCCCACGACAAAAATATGAGGTTCTTAAGGAGATGATTCCCATCTCCTCTTGTAGAGACTCATCTCACTTTGTCTTGTAAGAAAGAATGACATCTCACAGACAGTATATACTTTTCTCCTGCAGGAAGTAGAAACATGTGCCCTGAGATGGTAAGGAAAAAAAGGTACTGTATGTGTCTTAGTAGTTCCCAGCCTGAACTTGTGCTAAGTTTCTGGCAGCAGCACGGAGTGACTGTGGTATTTTAAAGAAAAGGGTTTTTTTTGTTCTTTTAGATCCTGAGGAAATAACAATGAACTAAGAGAAGTGAACCAAGCATGGAAAAGACGGCAAAATCCTTGAGATTATCTGCACCAGTGTTCTCCAACTGCATGGAGCCTGACAGTGCTGCAGACAGGAATTCGAGGGCAGGGGAAGGGCACGTTTGCACATTTAATGAAAGACCACAGAACAGAACGTACCAGGGTGCCAGGAATATATTAAAGGCATGCACTATTTCACAATACTTTTTTTCAACTATGTGTGTGCCTGGTGTTTATTTACTGGAAAATAATACATCTATTTTGTTACTTCGGTTTCAAAAAATATGAAAAAAAACAGATCTGCATCAGTGAGGAGGAAGCCAAAGGCCTCCTGAGAATACAAAGAGAACAGACCACTTCGTAGGTAATACGTACATCTGAAATTGTGCTGTAATTTCAGGGTGAACCGTGGACTCAGGAGAAAGAATTCCCTAGGCCTAGTCATGATTTCCTTTTTCACAACTCAAGTCTAGAAAGGCTATTACAGGATAAGGGTTGGGAGAAAAGCAGTTTTAAAGTTCCATTCTGGATGTGAGAGAAAACTTCTCTAAAAGTGAGATGGAAGCAGGGCATGGTGGTACACGACTGTAATTTCAGCACTTGGGGTTGCTGAGGCACAGGGACTGCAGCAAGTCTGAGGTCAGACTGGACAACAATGGTGAGGTCAAGGCCAGCATGAACTACAAAGTAAGACTGTCTCAAAAAAAAAAGATGAGATATAGCATTAAAGAATATAGTATTATTTCTACTAATAAAAGATAAAATGTAAGCTAAAATACCTGAAGTGTCTAGACAATGCCTTGAACATAACACACAGTAAGTACATACCTAGTAAGTGATTATATCAGTCATTTTCATATCTAGGAATTCAAATTCCTTGGTAACACTGAAAGAGTAACATAAAGAGTGAGTACCTGTTTTGCAGTCTTTCACATGTGCCAACTTCTCCCTCGTACAGACACCCAAGTCCAAACAGTCCCGTCTTACTTTCACACCTTTTTCTACAAAGGTACCTGCAGCATCACCAGAAGATACAGCCTTATTGCCTAAAATGTGAGGAAAACCCAAGAACATCTCATTTTTTATTTTACTAATATTCTCTAGAGTCACTGTATTAAAAATGCACCCATAATCAAAACTCAGGGACTTACTGTTTTAGTTAAGTTTTATTCATGATTACAGAGCACTGTTTAGCCTAAAAACTGAAAAATGTGAATGGAACGAGGGATGCTTAGTTAAGGAAAAGAGAGGCCTTGAGATGGTCCTAGTGCTAATAATATGCAGAGCTTCTCTTCCTGGCTCAGGGGAAAGCTCTCACTCCCTGCACCCCACCACACTCCCATTTATAGAGGGCTGCTCTCCCTCATTTGGATCTTTTTTTTTTTTTTTTTAGGTTTTTTGAGACAGGGTCTCGCTTTGTCGTTCAGGCTGGCCCTGAGCTCAGCCTCAAACTCACATCACAGTAATCCTCCTGCCTCTGTCTCCCAAGTGCTGGGATTACAGGCGTGAGCCACCACACCTGGCACGGTGGTATGTGGTACTTGTTGCTGCTGGGCGTGAGTCTCCACACCCAGTATGGTATGTGGTTGCCGGGGATCAAACCCCGGTCCTTGCGCTTGCAAGACAGGTGCCGGAACCACTGATCTAACTCCCCGGTCCCTCCCTCATTTAGATCTTGGGCAACACCCTAAAAGCCTCAGGCTAGGACTCTCCACCCCAATTTCTGTCCAGAGTTGAATCCCTCCCTCCTCCCAGGGCACAGGACATTGCAGTTACTTTTTAATGTTAGATCTCTCCCCAGGGGCACAAAAGACAGTGTTTCACCTGGAAGCCCATCATCCTTAGCTTCTAGAAAATATGAAATTATGGTCTATTTCTAAAAGAATGTCTTCTGTTTAAATGAGTACAAGAGATACAGGCTTTTGGATGTGACTTTGCCAGTTTGAGGACAATCGTTTTCTATTTGCACGTAGTGATAATTTTTTTTTTAATTTTTATTTTTATCAATACATAGCTGCAGTACATGATTACACTCATCACAAGAAGTTAGCACATACACATTACACATCTCAATTCTTTTCACATCTTCCCTTTCCTGAAGATAATTTTAGGACATCAAAATGAAGGATATTACTGCAAAGTAATATAACTAGCAGTATTTTGACTCTCTGGGACTCTAACTCAAACTGCCCCATGATACATTTACTGTATGCAGTTCTCCAATCCTGTAATAAATTAGCAGTTCCCCCAAATGGTACCGCTCCAGCTCCAAACTTCCACCTATACCCTTCCCAGAGGGATGTCTCTCAGAAACATTATAGGGTTCATTTAGTTTTTAAAAATTTTATTATTCTCACTAGATTGTCAGTATCATACACGGCTCTTGGTTTCAAAAGATAGCCTACAGTTTCTAAGACTTTGAATTACCATAGAATTTTGGCTGTCAGGGACTGGAAGAGAGGGAAATGGGGGCTTATTGCTTAAGTTTCAGTTTCAATTTTGCAAGATGAAAGCAGTTTTAAAGGCAAGGCTTTGGCTCCGTGGTGCTGTGCCTGCCTCACAAGCACAAGATCCTGAGTTCAAGCCCCAGTACCAAAAAAACGGTTTTACTACAGAAAAAAAAAAAAAAAGAAAATAGTTGTATAGATGGTGACCATTAATGTACAACAATATGAATGCACTTAACATTCACCAACTGTATAATGAAAAACAATTTTATTATATAGATTTTGCCATAATTTAAAACAATAAACAAAAATTCAATCTGTTCTCACAAGATAAGGGGTGTCAATCACTTGCTATTCACAAGAATGCACAGTGGATGTGGAAAGACATTCCCAAAGTCAGGATAATGACTCCATGGTGGTTCTGTGTGGGGCCTGGCGCACCCTCTATCCGAGCAGGTCTGGACTCGAGTGCACACTCAGCTGTGTGAGCTCATGATATGGAGAGATTTGAGTGGGGCTGGAAACCCCCAGTGAGCAGCAGAGTCTGACAGACAGCTGTGAGTACCAGGCTCCATGACCCGGGGAGAATCTAAGTCTAAGAGCTTACACGTTTATGAGAAATCAATCACTACATTTCATAGCCAACACAGGGGAGAGAGCTAACAGATTGTACCCAGCATTGTGGGCTGAACGATGTCCTCACCACAAAAGACTGAAGTCCTATACCCCATGCTTCACAATTTAACTGTATTTAGGGCTAGGTTAAAGTGAGGTCACAGAGGCGGCGCCTCAGCAAATACGATGGTTTCAGAAGGTGAAAAATTAGGACAGATTACGGACAGGCAATATCATACAAACCCAGGGAGAAGTTAGTCATCTACAAGCCAATGAACGAGGCCTCGGGAGGACCTAACCCGGCAACCCCTTGATCTCAGACCTCCAAAATTATGAGAAAAAAATTCCTGCTGTTTGAGCCACCTAATCTGCGCTGCTTTGTAAAGGCAGCCCAAGCAAACCGGTCTCCCATCAGATATGGCAGCTCACACTGTGTGACAGCGGCCGTTCAAGCAGCGTGCAGCAGTATCCTGAGATACGTGTGGCTTTGCAGGGAAGAGAGCTTTACCATAGCACAGTGGTGTCGCCCCAGATGAGGGGGAAGAAGGGAGATGCAGCCTTTGTTCCAACTTTCTACATCCCTGCAAAATGAGAGCACTGGCATATAGATTCCTGGAATATTTTTTCAAAATTCTTCAGTGATAGAATCAAAAAATTGGCTTCACTGTGTCCATCAGGAAACCGAGCAGCTGTCTGTGTAACTTCGGTCCCAAACGAACTCGACAAGGGGATCCCACAAGGAGAGGGGAGTGGGATGCTCGGGAAGCCAGCCTGCTGTCATCAGGCTTTGTAGTGTCACGCCTGCCCTGGGGCAGGTTGGCTGAAACTTGGGAACAGACTGAGCCGCACTTACAATGCTGTGAAATCCTGCTCGCTGTCTCCATGCTGCTGCTAGAGGATGCTTCGCTGTCAGTAAGATCAACCCGTGTGTCCTAGAATAGAACGAAATGTTCTGCTCAGATTTAAGGTCAGTCACAAGCAAAAGATTACCACAAGCTAGGAACAGCACTGCAAGCGTGGGGAGTCAGAAGAGTGTTCATTCTAGATAAAGGGATAAAGATGAATTGTCATTTTCCATACCCACCCAAATGCTCTTAATAAATGTGAAGAGGCAAAAATGAGGTTCTTGTGCTCAGGGCACTCACATGAGGAACTGTAGCATAGATGTGCACGGATTCCTTCATAGTGCGTGGGCATGAAAATAAACGGAGCCCAGAGGACAGGGGACACTAGTCCAAAAGGGTGACTCTCCTGAACGAACTGGACCAAAACTAGCCCACAAAACAGATGGGAGGAGAGCTATTAACATCTCTGCTTTCAGAGAAAGGAATTCTTTTTGTTTAAGAAGCTGCTATATGGTGGCTTAAACCAAGTCAAGAGAAGAACACATCAGGAGAATGAGGGATAATGATCTAAATGGAGAAACTAGCTGCAGACACTGAGTATGTACTTGTAACACAAACCGGAAGTTGCTCATTTTTGGTCAGTCTGCCTAAGTCCGTCAAAGACTCACTCTACTCGAGCAACAAATGGCTGAATCCTAACCACAAGTGTTTGAGACTACTCAGTTTCACTCAACAAGACCGATCATACTAGATTACACCCCACATGGTGGTATGAAAGTACATCAATTTTTCCCCAGGTTATTTTCGAACAAAATCAAGTAAAATCACAACCCCGGAGCTGGAAGGCAATGGTATATCCTCCAATCTTCAGCTGTCTTCACAGGCCAATACACATACCTCAACACAAGCTAAGACCCCTTGAAAGATATAAATTCGAGGAACTTCAGGAAGGGTCAGAGTTGTGAGAAATAGCTTTACCAGGGAGGAGAGGACAGACCCAGTCCGGGATGGAGGCAGAAGAAGGAGAAAATGAAACATCCCGCTTACCATTCTGTGCGCCAAGGGCGAGGCCTGGGTTCCCTGAGCCGCTCTGGTATCAGGGCTTCGGGCCATGCCTCGTGCCCTCACACGGGCGCGCCCAGTCATGTTCCAAGCCGCCCAGAAGGGCCTCGAAAGCTGCGCAGTCTAGACCAGGGTATTTTCCTTGGCAAACAGAGGACGCGCAGTGACGCGGAGGCCACAGGCACGTAGCTTCCGTAGCTTCCAGAAGCAGGAGCTGGAAGGGTTTCTCGGCGCTGGCGGGGGTGGGGTACAGCACGTGATGTGGGGCGGGGCTAGGCGGGGGGCGGGCCAGGCCCTTTGTTTTCACTAGGCCGCACCCCTCAACTTTAGTGTTAGCCAACTTCCTAGTTTTTGCAGTTACATGTGGGTAAGGTCGTTAGGATCAAACTGTTAACTGTTCAGTTTGTATTTTCTGCCTGCCATTGTGGGTAAGCACCTCTTCAGTATGTGATAGTTGTGGAGTTTTCTATTGTACGGATTGCTCCTTATATCTGGTTGCCCATTTCTAAAATTGTTTCTCATCTTTGTGACTTGAAACAAATTTTATCCTTTTTCTCCTTTTTTTTTTTTTGATATTGCAAACATCTACTCCCAGTCTAGCACCTGTTAATTTTGACAATGAGCTGTTTTATCTAACCCAAATCTTCATTCCGAGGTAATCAAACCCATTAGTTGTTAAAATTCTAGTCTTTGTTCTTATGGGGTCTTGTCGAAAGAAAACCTTCCCTACTTTTATTTTACTTTGCATAGACATTATTTATGTGACATTTTCTTTTACTAATTTTGTACGGTTTTTTTTTTGTTGTTGTTGTTGTTGTTGTTTTTACACCAAATGTCTTCTGTCCTTTAGGACTTTGTACATACAAACGTATGCATGTGCCTCATGTGAGGTAAGGATACAACTTTGTCTCCATAGGCTGAGCCGGTTTCCCTTAACATCAGTGATGCAGCTCCACTCTCACGGTTTATCCAGCCTGGCAAATGACTAATTCCTGTGGACACATGGTCCTCTGGCTTCCTGATACTCTGTGTTTTTTATTTCTTTTAATTGTGTATGCAGTCTAAAGGGACAGTTTTTGTTCTTTGATATTTTTCCAATGAAGTACTTTATTTATAAAATTATGTAATAAATACAATTTTGCCATATGTCATCCCTCAAATGTCTAGATCTGCAAGTGTGGACTTTTAACGCTGCGAACCACTGATATGGATTGTGTTGTTCTCCAGAGTCACCTGTCCACCTTTTAACTCCAATGGTGGACACCTCATAGCACCTCACCTTGCACCTCACATCTCCCACTTTGTCTCAGGGTTGCTCAGCTGCTGCAGCTGTAGGACATGGCATCAGATACTGTCAGCCATTGGACACAGAATCAATACCTCCAGGCTCACCCATTAGCCAGAGAGTAGGACATCCTAGACTGGCACTCCTCTTTCGCCCTTTGAGCCCGTGGCTCAAAGGCATTCTAATGTTTCACCAAAGGTTCTTGGTACAGGCAAGTACCACATACCACAGGGGTAATACCACGGTGGAATCTTTCCAACTTGTGTCCTTGCTTCCTTATCACTAACAATGCATTACTTGCTTCCTTGTCCCACTGCATTGTAGAAAGGATTTAAGATTAGGTTTAAATAGAAGATGAAATTAATAAAAGTTTCTCTCTTCCCTCTTCTTTTCCTGGTTCCTTGGCCAGTAGGTTTGAACTTTGTTCACATACTCTTTCCAAGAGAAAAACAGTCCGCTCCAGCAAGAAGGCGCCCTCCAGCAGCCCCAGGGTTTGACTTTCGCTGTCATAAGCACTTTTCTGTTCAACCAAATTCTGCACAACCAAAATTTTCTTTTAATTTTATCTTACAACTTAAATGCCAGAAAGATTATTACATTACTTATATAGATGAAAATATTTTCTTCTACCTAAATTTTTTTTCTCTTTTGACTATACATGAAATTAAACCATTTTTGTGGACTCCTCAGAAATACTGCAGGCCCTCTGCACTGTGCCTACTCTGCCCATTGGACAAGCTGGTCTTGCTTTGAGCTCCACTTACATGTCCCCAAATTGAGCAGTGTGATGTGTAAACACACTCAGCGTCTGTAGCAGAAGGGTTGGGGAAGACCAGGGACTTCCAGCCCCAGGGTGCAGAACTTGGAGAGGAGAATCCCAACCCTCTAACATCAACAGCTATGGTAGACGTGGATTCTTGTCAATTGCCCTTTGAGTGTATCTGTGCACCTGTCCCCTCACCTTATTTAATTTTGGAACCTATTAGAACAGACATGTACTTTTCCCAAGGACTAGAAGAACTGAAGGTGGGAGTGAAGTTGAGGAGTTGGAGTACTACTTAAACACACACTGGGAAGGAAAATATTTCCTTAATTAGGAAACTTCTTCCACTTTTCCAAGCCAGTATGTCCTTATTATTATGTAGAGTTTTCTTCTCGTCTTTTTTCAGGCTTCTAGGACTGTTTTAGAATAAAAAAGAATTCTTTCAACATTGGTTGCTCACATGTTCCCCAAAGGAAATGGCCCAAATTTGCGACTGAACCAAAAATGCTTTAGAAGTGCTTCATTATGTTAGTTCCAGTGATTGAGATGGAGGGGTGTAGTTTATTAGCAACATAAAGGAACATTGCCAGGGTCGGTCACAAACTGTCCTAAGATTACAGAGTTCAGAGTGGTTGAACTCAGTGTGAAAAATGGGACCAGGAAGCCCCTCAATGTGTCTGACTAACTCCCTTTAACATGATTCAAATAACTGTGCCCCCAAAATTGCCCATTGTTAAACCCTACGGTCATGGTTTGGCCTTCTCAAAGGGAGTTACTACCAGAAATTTCTCAAGGAGATAAAATTCAAATTTGAATATGGCCCCAAAACTATTTCTTTTCACCTAATAGTCATTCAACAGAGATAGATGCTGGGACACAATGAGATTTAGCCCCTGCAGGAGAAAGTGCTTAGAATATATGAAGGGAGTCTGCTATATGAAGGCACCCCAGTTCCAACTGGCCTGTGTTATTCTAAACCACTGTATGTATTGGGTTTCCACATGAAATTTCCCTTGAAATTGTATTATTCCCCTAAAAATGAAAGGAAAAGAATGATATTTAGAAACTACCAAGATAGTCTTTTTCCTTGCTTTTGGGCAAGAAACTACTTAAACAAGCCTATACAGTAGCTCAAACATTTAGAATAGCGATATTCTATTTACTTGAGCCCAGGGCAGTGCACAGGAAAGTCCCAAGCCATGGCTCGGCAGTGATGAGCTGTGTGATCTTAAACCAGCACCTCAGTGTCTCAGTTTTACAGAGAGTGGAGATCAGAGCATTTTACTCATGGGAGGTGCTGTGAAATGGAATTATGTGAGGAAGGAAGTCCCAGCTTAGCAGGCCGCACAGTGTGGTCAACAGAGTTCACCTTCCCCAGCTTTCCCTGACCCTCATATTCCCCTTGGTAAGAAGACCTTTTCTATCCCATGGTGAAAAACCCATTTGCTCTTACTTGAGCCTCAGAAAAGATAAAGCGTGGTGAATGTCATTGTGAATAAGTCCTTACAGAACACTATTTGTCTACTTTGTTTATTTTCTCTTCCCTCCATATGGTTCCACCATAAAGACCTGAGCTTTGTTTGCACATTTGCTGCTGTATCCCCAGTGACCTTCACAACAGCGTTCAGTACCTGACAAAATATTTACTGAATGACAGGAAATTCCTAAAGACTGTGGTGGGCAAATTTCCCTCAGCTTTTTCTTTTCTGGTTTACAGTGTCCTATCACTTTACTGTTGTCCATAAAGAACTTTTATTCCAATTTTAATCATGTTTTTCATATGATTCAACAGCTTCAGCAACTAGAAAGCAGAATTCAAGGTAAAATAAGATAAAATTGTTTTCTTTCCTGAAAGGTGATTCACAAAAATAAGCTTGAATCTTGGGTCTGTACTTTAACTTTCTCACTGTGTAAAGCCAGGAAATGTGACGTCACATCTACGATCCAAGGAGGATAAAAATGGAATTTCAAGCAGGATGACAAGGTTGCCAAAACTGATGTGTAAATATTCGTGGTTATTAACATATACTCTATGTGTTTATACAATTACTATAAAAGATTCTAATGAAATTTTCGAAAAGGAATTAACAAGAGTATGACTAATTTCCAAAGGTGCTACAAAATGCTTTAAATTACTTTTATGAAACAATGAAAAATAAGTGTAGAACATCATTAGTCAAACTACAAGAATGCTGCCAAAATACAACACTTTCAAGTAAAGCAAGGAAGACACATAAGTAAAGACATTAATTGTGGCATCAAGAAGACTATATCTGTTAAGACTCATGAAAAGGATAAATACAGAAAAGCAAAAGAAGAGACAAAGGGCATTCTATCAGAAACTTTTAAAGTGGCATCCGAATTACTAAGGATTGTCTGTGTACGTATGGTCTATGATAGATGCTCATTTAAAAGTGAAACCAGAAGATACTTCAAAGTGTTTCCAGTGCCCTGAAAACTCAAGTAGTTACATGCTCAAATGAAATAAAGAGAACCCTTAAGGTAAATCTCACTGATTTGCTTTACAAATTGAGAACCAGAAAGCAAAGGTGGCTATGCTGCTAAGAAGCAGTCAGCTTAGCAGGACTTCAAAGCTCCTCTCTTTCTAGTAGATGAATGGCATCATCTAACACACACAGATTTGCCCACTTCTCTGTGTGGGATACTGCATGCTAAGCTTCCACACCCAGTTCAGATTTGAAATCTTGGACCCATGCCCCTCCAAGCTGAATGTCGGCCATTTTGGTTTCCAAGCATATCCTGAACCACTTCTCTCTTGGTACATCCAATAAGATCTTTAAACAACAAAGAAGAAGAATGTGGAGAGTAGCAACTAAAAGCAATGAGAAAACATTTCCCTGTCTTTCTTAGAGCACCAAAGAGCAGAGGTAATAAGGTCAAAGGCCCAGTTCAAGGGATACATTTAAATAAATGAACTTTCCTTTAAGCTCTTTGAGTTTTTCATACAGCTCTGTCTTTAAGTTTAACCTTGGAGTTTGAAGAGACAATAATTTTTTAATCTTTATTGGTACATTACATATACACATCATGATTGCACTCCATAATGGGGATTTGTACCAGTATAAGACACAACTTAATTCTCATTTTTTCCCATAGCCCTACCCACCCTACCACCCACCGTATATACATAAAATTTGTTTTCTTATTTTTGTTACAATCTCATCATTTTTACCCCTTCTCCCTATTTTACATTGAGCATTTTCTATTTCACAATATATAACATACAATTCTAGGATTCATACTTCTATAGCACAGGAATTGGCTGAGGAAATCAACAAATGGGACCTCATTCTTTTGAAAAGCTTCTGCACAGCAAAGGAAACCACCAACAGTGCAAACAGGCAACCAACAATGTGGGAAAAAGTCTTTACCAGCTGTTCCTCAGACAAAGGGCTACTATCTAGAATATATAAAGAGCTGAAAAAAATCAGCCCACCCAAATTTAATGACCCAATTCAAAAATGGGCATCTGAAATGAACAGATATTTTTCAGAGGAAGAAGTAAGAGCAGCTAAGAAGCATATGAAGAAATGCTCAACATCATTAGTCATTTGAGAGATGCA
>PVIR01005724.1:0-70448 GCA_004026965.1 Petromus typicus
AAAAAAAAAAAAAAAAAGACACATACTTGCTGGCTAGAGTATACTAGTCCCACTCACTGCCTGTTTCCCCAGGTATACGCACAGGCTGCTGAAGCTGCTAGGAGCAAATACTGGCTCAAGTGCCTCGTGAAGTGTTGGATGGTTGCCAGCTGTGTGGCTGGGTGCTTGAAGCAGCTGTGGGCTCCAGGATTCTCATGGGGGTGGAAACACGGGGACCCTTGGGACAGCACAGGATGGGAACAGGGACAAGTGCCAAGACACTCCTCCTCCTTCTCTCCACACAGGCGCTGTGTACTCGATGTACAGAGACTACAGCAAGAGGACGGCACAGGACGCTGGGGGGAAGTAGGGGTGCCAGGTACCAGAGTGCAGAATAAAGCAGTGCCTGAAAGGCGGGTGTCATCTGTGGGTGCAGGGCAGACAGCAGGCACGGCGGGGCTGTGGGAGCCTCAGTGAGGGCAGGGCCCTTCCCACCGGCCACTTCCCCAGGGACCTGGCCGGAAGAGGCCGCAGCTGTGAGCCTTACTGGCATCGTGGGAGACCATGTCTACCCAGAACTCTTTTCAGCAAACGCAGGGCACATGAAAGCTGCAAAGGACACAACATTCTCTTCATTTACAAACAGGGGCTACAGTGGAGAGGGAGAATTAAGAGTCCGCGTGAGTCCTGAGGACGGGCTCGCCTGGCTCGTCTCTGGGAAGGCGCGGGACAGTGCCCTCCAGCTGGCTCGGAGGCTCACATTGGGTAGTTGAGCACCACGTCCTGCTTGGCCAGCTCCAGCAGCATGGGGTCGTCAAAGAACTTGCTGATGCTCACGTCCTCACTCAGGCCCTGCAGAGAGGGGCACACAGGCTCCAGCACTGTGTGGGGCAGACGTGTCCTCTGGCCAGGTCTGCCGCACGAGGGTCAAGGACTGCACCTCTCCACAAGGTGCACAGTGTGCTCAGTTCACTGCACAGGAAGAGGCCCAGGGAGAACTTGGGACCAGGGCAGAGGGGAAGCCCAAGGGACACGCACCTTCCTGCGCCGGGTTTTGATCATGAACTCGCGGGCCAGGTGTGGGGCTGGCTGTGGCTCCAAGGGCCGGATGACGATGCTCTTGTCCAGGGGGTCACCAGGTACAATCTGGAAGGCACAGGGCCTCAGGGGTGCGGCAGACTCCCCAGGCCTCAGAGGGACCCCTCTCCAGGACCCAGAGGGGACCTGCCCCAGTGCTCACCTGCCAGTGATGGAAGACAGACAGGGAGAAGGCCTGGCCCTGTGTGTGAGTGCGGAGGTCAGTCTCGAAGCCAAAGGAGTCAATGGCTGGGATGAAAGCTTTGATGGTGTAGAGAGGGGATCCCGGAATGGGTGCATCCTGAGTCACATGCCCCCTGAGACAGGAAGAAAAGGGTGAGTCCCAGGCTAGGCGTGGTGTTGGACACCTGTGATTTCAGTACTCTGGGAAGCTGAGACAGGAAGATCTGGAGTTCAAACCCAATCTGGGTAATTTAGCAGGATCCTGTCTCAAAATAAAAAATAAAAGGGCTAATAATATGCCTGATCAAAGACTCTGTATTTGGTTCCTAGTTCTGGCCCCACCAAGCACTGGGCTTTTTAGTGCAGACACAGAAACTCTCTGTGCACCTGGGTTCTGCTATTCCCAAGTGCACTGTAGCCCAGAGTGACCAGCGAGGAAGGGGCAATGAGAATGCAGACTGGAGGGCACACCAGGCTCAGTCTCCTGGGTCCTGCTCTTCAGTCACAGCAGCCCCCTTCGGGCAGAGGACGCTGTCCTGTCCACATCCCCCCACTGCCTGTAGAGACCTGGGGAGCCCTCACTCCAGGTATGGGCAGGGCACGGACCCACCCCTCCCCGCTGAACCCTCCCCATGCACCAGGCTGCTCACCTGCGTCGAGCGAGGACAGTGTACACAGCGGACACACAGTCCGCAGGGGCCTGGACCTCCACGAAGTAGTATGGCTCCATCAGACGGGGCGTGGCCTGCAGTGGGTGAGGGCAGCTCAGACGCTGCAGCAAAGGCTCAAGCCCCTGCAGGTTCCCTGACAGAGAGCACTGCTCGCTGACCCATGGCCTCCCCTTACCATGAGGAAGGCGGAGTAGACCACCCTCCGGGCTGTGGGGATGATCTGACCCCCACCCCGGTGCAGGGGCTCCTGAGCCACCACAGCATCCAAAATCTTAAACTTGACATTGCGAATCACTGGAAGGAGAAAACAGGAGAGCTGCTGAGGGTCAGGGCAATAGGGTGGAGAGTTTCACAGCCACAAAAGCATTCGCTGGGGGATCTGAGCCAGCGACAGCCCTGCAGCAGAGCATGGAGAACTATGTGCTCTTTCTGGACACTGGAAGGCGTCCTAGACAAAGAACACGGCTGGAGAATTACCCATTTGGTTCCATAAGGTCCCATCTGGGTCCTTTCTTTGAGATAAGGTCTGGCTTTTGTAGTTTAGGCTGGCCCTGAGCTCACTATGTAGCTCAGGCTAGCCTCAAACTCATAGCAATCCTCCTGCCTCTGCGTCCCGAGTGCTGAGACTACAGGTGTGAGCCACCACGCCCAGTCATCTGGGTCTTTTTTAATTCGCAGTATTAGGGACTGAAGCCAGAGCATTCTCATCGAGCAAAACCCCAACCCTCCTTTTTACATTTCATTTTCAGTGAGATGTCACCAAATCACCAAGTTGCCCAGGTGGGGCTTGAACCTGTAATCCTTCTGCATTAGCCACCCAGGGTGCTGGGGTGCCAGCGTGTGCCACCATTCCTGGCTCATCCTATGGAAAGTGTCCCTCAAACATACCCAGGACAGACCCTTCTCAGCAATGAGGCCAAGTGCCAGTTGATTCTGTTGCTAGGCCAAATGACTCCCTTTCTAGGAGGTCAGCTTGGGATCCGGGGTGGCCCTGTGCACCTCGCCAGCCTCTGGGGTGGGCTAGGACTTACGCTCATCACAGAGGGGCCCCTCCCTGGTCCCCCACTGGAAGCCCTGCACAATGCTGTCTTTCACAGAGCCGAGGAGGGCCTTGTCCACCTGCAGAGAGACATGGGCTACTCAGAGGCCCCGCAGAGTCTGTGAGTTTGGAGGTCGGGTGCGGCGCTGAGAGGGACTTCCAGGGGGAGGAAGGACACATGCAGCTTCCCCCCAGGAGCCAAGCATGGGCCGAACAGCTCCTGCTGGCTCTGTGTACCTCTGAGGGCAGGGTGTCATCCACCAGGATGTTGGGGCCGGTGGCATCAGGACCAAAGGCCCAGATGGAGCGGGCAGCCAGCAGATCCCAGTCATACTTGGTCTGGAAGAACTCGCCGAGTTTCTTCCTGGGCAGGGAGGAGAGAGCTGGGCATCAGACAGCTCTGGGCTGCTGGCTCTGGACATAATCTGTCTATAGGGCATGTGGTACCAGAGACCCCGCCCAGGGCAGAATGCACGCACCTGTTCCATGTGATCTGTACCACCTCGTTCTCAATGTCCTCGGCTAGGCCTTTCTCCAGCGGCTCAGCGATCATGGTGATCTTGTTCCTGGCAGAATAGACATGGATATGGAGGGAGCCTCAGGAAGGCAAGACTCACCTGGGAAGGCAACGAGGGGGACAGTGGAGGCTGGCGTGGCGCTGGGTGGGCAGAGCCAGGGCATATCCACCTTCTTGTATTCTAAAGAAGCTAAGGCTGGGGGGCCGGGGAGTTAGCTCAGTGGTTCCGGCGCCTGTCTTGCAAGTGCAAGTGCAAGGGCCCAGGTTCGATTCCCAGGTAACCACATAACAATACTGGGCGTGGAGACTCAAGCCCAGCAGCAACCAGTACCACATACCACAGTGCCGGGCGTGGTGGCTCACGCCTGTCATCCCAGCACTGGGGAGGCAGAGGCAGGAGGATTGCTGTGATGTGAGTTGGAGGCTGAGCTCAGGGCCAGCCTGAACCACAAAGCGAGACCCTGTCTCCAAAAAAAAAAAAAACCTAAAAAAAAAAAGAAGCTAAGGCTGGTGTGTGGCTCGGGGGCAGGGCACATGCTCAGCACGTGAGGCTCACCCCACAGATGATGCCACAGAGTGGGGCCTGAGTGAAGAGTGCACGGCAGAGCTATCTGGGAGTCCTGTGGCAGAGGGGCAACTAGTAGGAAAAAGGCCGGGGCTCTTGTCCTGTCCTGTGTGGCGCCCACCCCTGCAGTGTGGGAGGGCTGGGTCCCTCAGGCTGCCACCCCAAGGGTGCTGGCTCCCCCTCCCTCTGGTCTGCATGCTGGGGCAGACACCAGGCCTCTGCGTTGGGCCACACGCCAAGACTTTCTTAATTCTGAGAGACGGTCTCCTGAGTCACTAGCTGCCCAGGCTGGGTTGGCACTTTCAGTCCCTGGCCTCCTAGGCCCACAGGCCCAGCCTCCAGCTTACTTCTTATTGGGCGTCTCAGCAAAGCATTTGAGGGAAGATGTTTCCACCACTGTCTCACAGAACGTGACCACGGGGTCAGCCACCTGGGAAGAAGAACAGTCCCAGGAGTAAAACCCAAGCTCTGGGCCCCGAGAGGACCAGGGTACAAGGCTCTGCCTTCCCAGGCAGCCTGGCCTCTGTCCTCACAAGAGTCCAGAGCGGAAAAGGAGTTGGCACTGGGGAGAGGCCGGGGGCGTGCAGGGGTCCCAGGCTGAGCACCTCCCTCTCCACTTCCACAGCCGCTGCCGGGATACCTGTATCCTCCTCTTAGCAGCATGGGCCTGGAAGCTGTCTTGTCCAGGATGTGCAGGCACAGAAGTGCGTGAGAGAGAGACCCAGTAGCACCAGCCTCATGCCCCCCGACCTCCCTCGGAACCAATCCCCATGTCTGCGTGGTTCTCTCCCTCAGGAAGGACCTAGAGTAACTACCAGGGAGCCCTGACACCAGGCGTGACACACGGTCATCGCGGTATTAATGTGCTCCTCCTGTACCTTGATGTCGATCTCTGAGTACATTTTTCGAAGGTCATGCATCACGCAGTCCAGGTAGAGCTCGCCGGTGCCCAGGATCACATGCTCACCTGACTCCTCCACCTGCAGCATGCAGGCAACCACTGATCTCAGCCCAACCAGCACAGTGAGTGCCAGGAGCTTCCACGGGGAGCACAGGACTCCGGTCTAACATGACTAGCCTTAGCCCATCTTAGCATTTTGTTTATGCTGAATCTGGGGTTGAACTCAGGGCCTTCACACTAAGTGATATCCCCTGCCCTTATCCTGAGACAGTTTTGCTGAGTGGCAAAGTTGCCCAGGCAGGGCCTGAACTTGTGATTTTCCCCAACCAGTCTCCCAGAGTGCTGGGATGGCAAGTATGCCTACTATGCCCAGACCATTTGCCAATTAGGGATATACTCTATTCTGTGTCACTGACACAAGCCAGCCCTTGAGGCCTGGAGTGACTCAGAAAGGTTGGGGGCAGGCTTAGGAGTGCACCAGGGTCAGAACCAATAGCTTTCCCAGCACATGTAAGGGCAGGGCCCAGGAGCAGGACAACACACCTTGGTGGTGAGGGATGGGTAGCTCTTGTTCACCTTGCGGAGCCCATCCAACATCTTGGGCAGCTCCGAGGGGTTGACGGGCTCCACGGCGATCTTGATCACAGATGTGGTATTGAACTTCAGGGGCCGGAAAATCTGAGCCTGTGAGCCAGGGCAGAAGTGAGGGCTGGTGACCCCCGCCAGGAGCCCTGCTGCCCAGGCCACCAGGGGACCCTGTGCCCACATCTCGGTGGAGCAAGGAATGGAGTAGAGGGAAATGCTCCTAGCATCTATGGAGTCCAGGAAAATGCCACAGGGCCAACACAGGAGGCAGAGGCCTGCTGGGCAGGGGAAGGAGAACAGGAATGGCCCACCCACAGTTTCACTGCCTGGGGCACAGGGCCCTCTAGGTGGAACCTCTAGCCGCTACCTCCTCATTGCCCCGGGGCTCAGTGATGGTTGCTGTCTTCACAATAGGCTGGTCAACCCCTTCGATCAGGACCCAGTTGCCAGCAGGAACACGGTTCACCTCGATGTGGTACCTGGGAGGAAACGGAGGCTCAGTGAGCGGCGTGGCATGCCCACACTGAGCAGGCAGTGCAGTGACACGGGATGACGCTGTGTGGAGGGGGCATCACAGGGGGATCTGGCTGCACCGGAGGCTCCGGCTGCAGAGGCCCTGCTTGTGGTGGTGATGGATGAAGACACCAACAATAAGACAAGAGATGCTGCTGACTGCCCAGCACTCTGATTCCCTCCTAGCTTGGAGAGAACACGTTGAATTCGGAGGAGGAAAAGGTCTGTTCCTGAGGCAGGGCGTTCAGGTGAGGGAGCAGCACAGAAGACTCCATCTTGAGCTGACAGCGGAGGCCTGCCGAATCAGTGACACTGCTACAAAGGTCCAGGGCAGAGGTTTTGGTATTTTTTAGCACTGAGGACTGAATCCAGGCCCAGGTCCTGAGCCAATTCCCACTCCCACTTCCTTTCTGAGACAGGGTCTCACTTTGGCATTAACCTAACAGCAGCTCTTCTTTGGTCCTAGAGCTGCTCAAGGAGGGCCACTTCCCTCCCCAGATGGAGCTCAACAGCTCCTGTTGCTGTGGTTACTGCTTCCTCAGCTTTGGAGGCCTGGCTGGCAGGCTGCAATACCTGGCCACTGAGATCCAGAGGCGGCCCACAGTGCATATCTGAGAGTCCTCCTCATCCTCCAAAGTGTAGTTCTCGCCCAGCACCTTCACAGGCTGCCCAGCGTGGATGGTGCCACTCAGCACCCGGCCAAAGGCATGGAACTGGACTCCATCATCCGTGCTGTACATCTTGGTGGTGTGGCACATCAGCGGACCCTGGAGGAGCATAGACACAGCTCTGGCCTCAGATGCCACAGATAATGGCAGTCCCCACTTCCCCTGCCAGCTACGCACAGCCTGGGGAGGACAGCTCAGATCCAGGGGACAGGGGGAATCTCTGGGAGGGTCCCATCTCATGCTGAAGCCTCTCCATGGGGTTCCAGAGGAAAGAAGGAAGAAGGGCAGTGATGTAGCTCTGGTTTGCTAGGGGTTGGGAGCTGGGGGAAGATCAGGTTTGGGGTGAAAAGCTGTTGGCAAGATCACCTGTGTTAAATCTCCTCACAATTCTCTACAGCTCACATGTGGGAGTAGCTGGGAAGGACTGTTTTTATCTTTCATCTGGGCACCTAAGGATCAAACCTGGGCCTCGCCCTGAGTGTGTGGCCTTGGACTGACAGGCACCCCAGCTCTGGAAAGGCAGTTTTCAACCCCAGGACTGACAGGAAGGGCCGCCATGTGCTGAGTCTTCCCTGTGCATGACTGGCAACATCCGTTAACCCACTGAAACATCCAACAGCCACAGCCCCACCCTGCCCCAAGCCCTAGTCCACCCTTGAGACTCAAGCAGCCCTAAGTCCACACAGCTGGTGCACATACTAGGCTTCCAAAATGGACCAGATTGGACTCACAGGGAAGATAGCATTGTGCTCGAGACCCAGAATCAGTGCCCCACAGGCCTTTGCTGCTTACGTCAGGGTCGCAGTCACTCATGGCCTCGCCGAGGTCGGAGTCCACACCACCAGTGTAGGTGTGCTCGATCTTGGGCTTAGCACCCACTTTGGGGGATGGGATATGCTGCACACACATGTCCACAAAGCCTGGGGAGAGAGGGTCACATTGCACACCAGGCTTCAGGCTCACATGGAGGGCCTACACCACAGAACCCCCGCTCCAGGAAGTTCTGCCTTTTTGCAGTGAGGCTGGCAGACGGGGGCACACCAGTCAGGGGAGTGTGCAAGGCAGAGCTCAGGACACAGGTTTCTTGCAACTCAGCTGCTGAGAGCTGAGGAGCTATAACAACACATAGCCAGACACCTGGCATCAACTGAGCCTCCACGGCACTAGGTCAGCACCCAGCTCTGCCGCCCATGTCTCTGCCAGGACACTCCCAAGGTGCTTCACCACTAAGCTATCCAGAGTTCCTGAAGATTGGTAACCACTTGACAAGCACTCAGCCAGAAGTGTGGCATAGCCTGTTACCCCAGCACTGAGATGGCTGAGGCAGGATAAAAATGAGTGCACGGCCACTGTGAGTTGGAGACCCTCTCAAAAGCCAGAAGGACGGGGATAATGTTCACCGGCACGTAGAGATTGACATACCTGCTTTCTGTTGTACAGTGGTTCTTAAAATTTTTTACTCTGAGACAAGGACTTGCTCAGTTATTCAGCTGGCCTTAAACTCACAGATCCTCCTGCCTCAGCCTCCCAAATAGCTGGGATGACAGGTAGGTACTGTGTCAGCCTTCAACCTAGTGCCAAATGTCTCAGCTTGGGCTGGTCCAGCATGAGCTACCAACCTTGGTGCCCAAGCTATGGAGGAGCACTCTCTCAGCACATGTGAGTCACCTGAGTTTCACCCTCAGTATCAGCAAATCATATCTAAAAGGTACAAAGTGTGCTCAGAGCTCCCAATGGATTCAGAGTTTGTCTCCTTTTCTAGATCGGCCACGAAAGGCCCAGTACATGATCCAAATTCAGTTTTCTTCTAGCCAGCCATGCTCTCACAAATCTGACTTGAGTCCCCAAGTCCCAGCAATACTATCCTCAGCCTCCACCTTCCTGTCACCCTGGTGAACATGCAGGGCTCACAGGCAACCCCTGTACCTTCCTGTGCACTGCTGAGGGTGGGACCCAGCCTTGCTGGTCCTCGGAGAGGCTCTGCATCCTGTCACTGAATGACCAGACACACTGTTCCCTGCTGCTTGGACCCACAGCAGCTTGGACCTCGGACTTCCACCATGCAGGTGGGGAATGCTTGTTAGATAGAGGCTGGGCGGGGTGGATGAGGTGACATTGGGGTGAGATTTGTCACCTGTAAACTCCCCAAAAAACTTTTTGCAGACCAGGCGCAGCAGAGGCCGGATGTTCAGCTTCAGCTCTTCCTTGGTCAAGTGGATACCAAGTTCGTCCAGGGTCCTTGGGAGACTAGTGTCCACATCGCCCACTACCTGTAGCACACAGAACACTGGGTCTGTCATGGGCAACTGGGGGTGCGGGTACTGTGTAAAGCAAGGTGCTGTCACACTGACCCCTCCCCACAGAGAATCCAGGAGGGGCTGCGCTGCCCTCCATGTGGTCATTGCTATCTTTGGGGGCGCCCCTAAACACGTCAGTGCTGGCCACTGGTGGGGGAGAAGCTGCACTGCTCTCCTTGCGTAGGGAGATGCAGATGTAGAGAACACTACAAGAAGGAACCTAAAAAGGCTGCTCCAGCTGGTCCACCCTGCAGGACAAGGCTGGGCTAAATCACCCTGGCAAATTCGCAATCTCTATAAATTTATTCAGCCATTTTAGATTGATGGGGGACACTTTGCCACAGTTTTTTTTTTTTTTAGACAGGGTCTTGCTTATAGTTCAGGCTGGCCCTGAGCTCAGCCTCAAACCCACATCACAGCAATCCTCCTGCCTGTGCCTCCTGAGTACTGGGATGACAGGCGTGAGCCACCACGCCCGGCACTGTGGTATGTGGTACTGAGTGCTGCTGGGCGTGAGTCTCCACGCCCAGTATGATATGTGGTTGTTGAGGATCGAACCCGGGTCCTTGTGCTTGCAAGACAGGCGCCGGAACCACTGAGCTAACTCCCTGGCCATACATAACTGTTTTTTTTATTCAACCCAAGTGCTCCGATGGGCGCTGGTGTCCTGGGATGGGCAGGTGACCAGCTTGCTGAGGTCAGGTGCTCACTGGCTGAGCCCTGCATGGGCCAGAAATAGACAGAGGCTGAGCCAGCACTGGCTCCCGTGTGCCTGCAGCTCGGGTGGCACTTTTCCTGGGAACCTCTTTGAGTCCAGCCACACACTCCCCATGCTGCCAGGTCCTCCCTGCACACTGCATAAGTGCCCAGTGTGGGTATCGCCATGCTCAGAACCAATCCTTCTATTCTCTTTCCCTCCATCCTTTTTCTTCTCTTCTTTTTTCTCTACCTTTTCTTTTGGTGCTGGGGATCAAACCCAGGGTCTGATGCATGCTGGGAGGTTCTCTACTATTCAACTACATTCCCACCTCTACCTATTTATCAATCAATCAATCAATCAATCAATCAATCATCTATTTAGAAGGGGTCTTGCTAAGTTCCCCAGACTGGACTCAAACTTGCAATTCTCCTGACTCAGCCTCCTGAGCAGCTGGGAATACGGGGGTGTGCCACCACACCTGGTTCCATGTAGCCATTCCTTTCAGTGGCTATTGAACATTTTCAAGGATATACCAGACTTAATTTAATAAAATCTTCACAGGGCCAGAGATTTAGCTCAGTGGTTCTGGCATCTTCCTGGCAAGTCAAGGTCCTGAGTTCAATCCTTGGTACCATATACTACAACGGTAGGCGTGGTAGCTCACACCTATAATCCCAGCACCTGGGTGGCAGAGGCAGGAGAATTACCAGGAGTTCGAGGCTAGCTTGGGCTACATGGTGAGGTCAAGGCCAGCCTGAACTACAAAGCAAGACCCTGTCTCAAAAGTAAAAAAATAATCTTCACAAATGAAAATTTAACTTATTTCCAGTCTTTTCTTTTCATTCAGCTATACATAGTGCTGTAACAATTACGCTCTGTAGGGCCAGGGATTTAGCACAAGGTCTTGAGTTTGATCCCCAATACCAAGTATACACTGTATGCAAGAGGATAGAAGGCTTTCACAACTTTAGCCCTAACTAATTTCCAGGACTGCAGTGACAAGTTCCAGTGTTGTACGGTCAGGCACGCACTCTGTGCCCTGCTACCTTGCCCAGAGGCAAGGAGTGGCAGAGGTTTGGACCTCAGCGAGGACACTGCATCACCAGATGGTAACCAGGCACCTCAGGCTTGGCAGGACAGCACCAAGCAAGTAGCTAAAGGGCTGACGCACAGCCACACTCACCTGTGCCAGGATCTTGTAGAGGGGCTCCAGGACAAACTCCACGAAGCTCCGCTGAGAGCTGCTGGTCGGAGCCTTCTTGGTGAACTTCCGCCTGTGGAGATATTCACTCCCAGTGACTAGGGAGGAGGGTGGCACGCCGAGTGCAATGTGAACTGCCTGGATCTGAGTCTGACAAGGGGACCCTGAGCACTGTGCTGTGATCTCAGCTTCTAGGGTCCAGGGTGGGCCGCAGGCTCTGACCACTTTGCGATTGGGCTGAGCTCTCGGGAGCAGCGCTGCAGCGACAGAAAGGTTTCTGCCTCTGGAGTCTCTATCTGCCTGGCCTGCTAGAAAACCAGTTACCCTCTCTGCCCCGCAACCTACTCACGTCTTAGGGTTGAAGTAGATGTCACCCCAGAGTCTTTTAGCAAACTCCTGATAATTAATGTCACCTGCAGGGAAAGACACATGGTTATATCTACTTAGCACAGTGAAGGTCTTCCCTTTCTCCGATTTCATCAGTGTGAAGCTTCCCAAACCTCGCCAGCAAGACATCGCTGCCCTTCCATCATGGCATACCATGGTTGCTCTGCCTTTACAGGGCTGAGCTCCTGGACTCTAGAACCTCACATTCCCCGGCTTCCTTGACACACACCTCCCTGGGCATCTACTCTGGTGCAGCCCCTCAGCTTGCACTGTCCAGCACCTGCAGCCTTGTGTCTGTTAGCAGTGTGCACTGAGCAGCCCAACCTGCTGTCTGTCACAGCTGCAAAAATGCCCAGACTCCAGCAGCTCCTCACCACCTGCAGGTGCAGAGGGTACCTAGGGTGCCAAACCCTGCTCCTTAAAGTCCCAGCCCTTCACCTGGGGGAACAGCCCACAGCACTGCTTCCCGCCCCCCAGCACCCTCTTCCCTTCCTTCTCTGCCTTCCCCTGCAGACCCTGCACTAACTGACCTGAGGGATTCTGTGCGCCCATGGGTGGAAACCCCAGGAGTTAAAGAGTCTCACAGCCTGGCACACAAACATTCTGGAGTCGCAGTCCTCCAAGGCTCTGTGCCTTGAGTGGGAAAACACAGGACAGGAGCTGCGACTTCTAACTTGCCCTTCAGTGCTGACCTCCAAAGTCCATGCATGACTTTTAATGGGTTCCCTCACAAGCTGACAGTGGCCCTTGGCACAGGGCTCCTCCTACTAGAAACCTGGGCACCTGCAAGGAAGTTATAGAGGGCACAAGGCCAAGAGGCACAGAACTCACCTCTACTGCAGCTTGCTCACACCACTCTGCCCCTCGTGTAGTGTAGCAATGGGTCTGAATTGAGGGGTGTTAAGCTACATGCCTAGTTCTTTCCGAATTTCACTTTTTTTTGAGAAAGGGTCTCGCTTTGTAGTTCAGGCTGGCCCTGAGCTCACTATGCAGGCCAGAAGCCTCCAACTCACAGCAATCCTGCCTCTGCCTCCTGAGTGCTGGGATTACAGGTGTGAGCCACCACATGCGGCATTGTTGTATATAGCTGCCGGGGACTGAACTCCAGCCCTTGTGCTTGCAAGACAGGTGCTGGAACCGCTGAGCTAAATCCCCAGCCCAACAGAAACACTTTTGAGAGTAGGACTGGTCTCCTCAGTTCTGAATATGGGGACTTTACTGTGACTGAGGGAAACACAATGCCACCACACACAAGACACCAGGACAGAGACATGAGGGAGCCAGGGTGGCCCTGGGGAGCGAGCCTGGGGTGGCAAGTCCACAAGAGCACGGGTCTGGCTAGAAAGACCATGAAGGCCATGGCAGGGACAAGTCCACCTGCTGGGCCCGGACATTCCCATTTCATATACCACCTCACTCAGAAAACGAGCTTTCTCTCCCATGTCTTCCTTTGTACTGTCGACAACTGCTCAGCCTGGAGCAAGGGTCAGGGCACACAGCCCCAGATGGGACGGTGAAGGTGACAATGTGGCCTCCCCGGCCGGCCACTCACCGAAGGTGTCAGCGTAGATCTTGGCGAAGGAGCCCAGCGTGAAGCAGATGCTATACTGAGAGCTGGAGAAGCAGACGTTGCCCAGCAGCGGGGAGAGGATGAGGTTCTCGTCAGTGGAGTACATGCTGCAAAAGAGGAGGATGAGCCTGGCTCGGCACAGCCCAGCAGAGTATGGCCAGGATACGGCAGCCACTGCTGCTTCATGACAAGAGGGTCACTCAGAGCTGGAACGGCCCGCACCACCTCGGAAAGCCAGCCACATGGACAGACAGTGAGCAGGGACATGGCAGGATGGACTGTGACCCGAGGAGGCATGCGTAGAATCTCATGTCATAAAGGCAACAGACACATTAGAATTGCTGGAAAGAGTGACAGAGCAACTCTGCTCCCCAGCTCTGCTGCCTACGAACCTTGATTCTGTGTCATGGGGGACTCTGCCTCACAAGTTCTTGTCAAAACTTTATTGACATTCTGCGGTGCTAGCTAAGGAACCAAATGTGCCAGCCCTGAGCTATGCCCATAAGCCCACAACTTTTATTTTTTAAGTATTTTTTGTGAGATAGAGTCTTACGACACTGCCAAGCAAGTCTCAAACTGCTGGGCCCATGGGACTGAGATGTAGCTCAGTGATAGAGCACTTGCCAAGAAACGACAGGCCCTGGGTTTGATTTCTAGCACAGAAAAACCAAACATAACAACAACCAAAAAAAAAAGGTTGGGGATGCAGCTCAGTGTCATCACACCTGCCTTGTAAGCACAAGGTTGAGTGAGTTTGATCCCCCATACCTCAAAAAACAAAAACAAAAATTCCCCACAATACACATCAAACTCCTGGGTTAATGCAATCTTCCTACCTCAGCAGGTATATTGTCTTTTTTTTTCTTCTTACAGTAATTACAGGGGATTGAACTCAGGCCCTGTGCTTCCAAGGGACGGCGGTACCACCAGAGCTAAATCCCCAGCCCTAGTAGGCGTCTAACTGCGAGTAAGAGTATGACCCAGCGTAGAATTCTTTTCCCCCTCGAGTACTGGAAAGTTAAGCTCTGGGCTGCATCCTCAACTCTTTTCTGTTTTGAGACAGTCCTTTTTATTAAAGCCAGAATCTTGCTGTGTAGCCCAGGATGGTCTCAGTCTCCCAAGTGCCAGGATTACAGGCCTCAACCTAAGGAGACAGGGTCTTGCTAAGTTGCTTATTTGCCCGGGCTGGACTACAACTTGCAATTAATCTCTCAAAATGCTGAGTATAGGCATCATCACTATTCCCAGCAAAACTTTCACTTGTTCATCTTTTTCCAGCAGTTGGGCCTTGCCAGGCAAGTGTTCTGAACTGAACTGCACCCTGGCCTGAAACTTTAATCGTATAGGTCACGCAGAAGCCACAAGCACCGTCATCACTAACAATGACAAGAAAACTAGCTTTGCACAGGGTGGAGCTACAGCCGCAGCCTTCAGTTTGCACCGCTCTACAGAGTCCCTAACAGAAGGGAAAGCGCTGGCTAGAAAAGAACTGCTCCGCCTCCCGCTCCCCCAAAGCTGCACTCTAGCAGCAAGTGCTTTCCACTCTTCTAAAGCTGGGTCAGAGCTGGACTGCAGCTCAGTGCTGGGTGCTTTCCTGGCAAGTGTGAGACCCTGGGCTCCACCCTTGGCACATCAAAAAGGAAAAAAGAAAAGGTCCTCTTTCTTTTATTTTATTTTTGTGGCACTGGGGATTGAACCCATGGTCTTAGCACTTTTATTTTAGTTAAATTTTTTTTAGTTTTTTGAGATAGGTTTCACTTTGTACTTCACGCTGGTCCTAAATTCAGCCTTGTACTCTGCAATCCTCCTGTCTCTCTACCTCCCGAGTGCTAGGGTTACAGGTGTGAGCCACCAGGCCGTGCCTGGTACTGTGATATGTGGTTACCAGGGATCAAACTCGAGACTTGGTGCTTGCAAGGCAGGCGCTGGAACCACTGAGCTAAATCCCCAGCCCTTCCCTTCTATTTTAAAAAACAACTTCAAATTCTGCCCCAGCCTAGAGTAGAGAAGGTGCTCTTGCAAAACATGAGTGCTGCAGAGGGAGGAGACTAGACAGCAGCTCAGGCTCTAGCCCCATGGGTCCCAGACCCAAGTGGGGAGCAGCCTCTCAGTGGAGGCTGAGTGGCAGTCTGAGAGTGTCAGGAGGTCCTTGCCCGCCTGCATCCTGGCTCACATGTACTGACTTGATCCTGAGCAGCAGGCTGTACTGTAGGCAGCATGGGGGCATGGGCAGTGTTGGTCCTGACCATGCTCATCTGCATGCTGAGACCCTGGCAGAGCACCACATGGTAAGCACAGAGTGGAGGCCTGCACCAGAGTCTGCAGGGCTTCTTGTAACACCCAACATGCACATGCATTCCTCCACACAGAAGCAAGCACAGAGCCGGTCATCCATGCAGTCCCATGGCTGGCATGTGGTGAGACGAGACGACCATGCATAAGAGGAGACTCCCCTGAACTGACTGGGCTGTGGTACTGTCCCGCAGAGACGCCCATGTGCCACTTGCAGTGCCCACCACGCTACTCTGTGTGTGCCAGGAGACACGACACAGCTGCCCCAGGGCACTTGGGATCACCTACCTGATCAGCCCATTGACCTCATCCACGATGTGGCGCAGCTTGTAGTAGGCATCGGTGGGCGGCAGCTTCAGCTCCAGGATGAGCCGGTCGATCTTGTTGATGCACACAGTGACCGCCAGTCTCTCCTGCACCGCGTGTTTGATGAGCCGCTCCGTGTTCAGCATCACCTAGGGGTGGAAGCTCAAAGGTGGCATGTGGCGAGGAGGATGGTGGCACAGCACACACTGGTGCAAGAAGGCATGTGAAGGGAATGTAGGCCTGAGAGGCGGTGGGTGAATGGGGATCCTGGACCAGTCCGCTTGCACTAGGGTGAGACCAGGAGCTTGGGTTTGGGTGGACAAATGCTATTCTTCTATTCTTCTTGTTCCTTCTGCTGTGGAGTGGGGGATGGGGGTGGAGCCCCAGGCCCCATATAAGGCCTGAACAGACTCTGGTACCAGAGATCTGCCTCAGGACCTCACACATGCCAAGCAGCAGGTGTGGTGTTACACTTTCAGGCACGTGGCCAGGGCCTCCATCTACATGGGCCTAGGAGTGCTCCATGCAGCAGTGAAGAGCTTGGCTAGACTTTATTCTTTTTGCAGTACTGGGGAATGAACTCGGCCTTCACACTGAGCTCTCTCTCTACACTTCCAGCCCTTTCTTCTGTTTTCATTCTAAGAGAAGGTGTCACTAAGGCACCCAAGCTGGGCTTCAACTCCTCCTACGTCACCATGCCTGGCTCACTACCCAGATATCTGCTTCTAATATCAGGCCCCACTTGGAAAAGAGAGCTCCTTGACAGAACAGCTAACCTCAGGACCAGAGCAAGGACAGTACAAGATGAGAACATTTTCTGTGCCAGGAAGTCAGGAAGAACCCACCAGATGGGATAGGTGCAGGTATGAAAAGCTGGGCTGACAGTACATTAGTCATGCTGGGACTGCAAGAGCAGAGAGGGAAGGGCAGCAGTGGGTCTCAAACCCCAAACGTGGCATACAGGGCACAAGTAGGGCACAATGACTCTAACTACAAAATATAGAACCGCTAGGCATGGTGGTCTCAGCAGCCTGGAGAAGGTAGTGAGACACTATCTCAAAATAAGAATATAAAAAATAGGCCTGGGGATATAACCTAGCACTTGCCAAGTGTCATGACTTGGGCGAAATCCTCAGTACTGTAAAAAAAAGAGAGAGGAAAGACAGATAAATCCCAATTTGCAACAATCATAAGCAGAAAAACTAAGAACCATCAAAGGGTGGTAAAACTGAAGTAAAGTTGGTTACAGAACAGAATACTCGAAGTTTCCACCCACAAATTATTTCACCTCGGCTAAGTGACCAGAGTTAATGTCTGTGCTCCTGACGGGAAGGGTATGGAGCTTTACTGAGGCAGTGTTCTATATCCACACGGCATGACTGTTCTTCTGAAAATGCCACCATCATAAAAGGCCAAGAAAGGGTAGAAAGTTGTTCCAATGAAAAGAGCCTAAACACGTAAGTCCTCCATGCCATGCGCCATCCTGGATCAGCAGAAACCATCAGGCCATACTTGGGACGACAGTACAGCAGCACTGTGTCACTAAAACTTCCCAGATCCAGTGACTGCATTATGTCCTGGGTAGTGAGAATAAGATATCTCTAATATCTATTTTTTAAATAGCTCAAAGGAGAAACACACACAGGTGAGACTGTAAGAGAATTACACACCAAATGAGGGTGACTTCTTTGTACTATCCATACAAAGCTTTGCTAAAGTGTGAAATTATTCCCAGTTCATTAAAAAAAAATGACTCTGGCTCCCCCTGCTGGCTCCCACTAGGGACGACACAAATGGCATCACCCATCTTCGTAATTTAAGAGGGTAGATACCCGGCCTGTTAACCTCAATCTCTCAGAAAGCTCTTGAACTTTTAAGACCCTCCCACATGACCGCGGCTCTCCCTCCCATCCCTTTGCCTCCGGGCTTTCGGGACTACCTTGCCCCAGAGACTGGGAGTGAGGGGACGTGCACCTGTGCCCCATCTGAAGGCTCCCCCACAGACGCCATGTCCCCACGTCCAGCTCATACGGTGCCGAGGGTGGTACGAGGAACATCACAGGGAACACCGCGCCGCAGGGCACTCACCCCCTCTGCGGCATCGATGAACAGGACCACGCCGTCGGAGATGCGCAGGCCAGCAGTGACCTCATCGGAGAAGTTCACGTGTCCTGAAGGGAGATGCAGAGTGAGCTGCCACCCGGCACATGAGCCACGGGCAACCTATGCACGCAGAGCTCTGCCCACACAGCTTCTTCCTTGCGTCAAGTCACACTCCTGGAGGAAGCTGTGCACAGCAACCTGGGTGCAGAGGGTACAACACGATCCACAGAGGCGGGCAGAGGGCAGAAGTGGCCTGGGCGCTGGTACAGGGCAGGGCACACAGGGGCTGAAAAGGGTGAATCCTCCAGGGCAACACTATGGAGGGCAGCAGGACACTAGAGGGGGTGCTAAAGCTTGAGGGGTCAGGGGCACCCTTATCAGAAGACTCTCGCTGGAGTGCAGGAGGGAAAGCCCATGTGTGCGGCCCCCTGCCAATGACACAGCCCTGTTAGGAGGTGGGCTGCCCACCTGGGGTGTCCATGATGTTGAAGAGGTATGACTTCCCCTTGGTGTCCGGAAGGACTACGGTCACAGGAGTGCTCTTGATGCCCACGCCTCTCTGAAAGGCACACACAGCTGTTACCACCCTGCCGATGTCAGAGGCTGCGCGGCAGGAGGTTCCCCTATAGTGGGGCCCGTGCTCAGGCCTCTAGCTAGCCCTGAGAACCAAACAACTTCAACGGGGCATTTTTCGGGACAGGGTAGAATTGGTTCAAATACAGAGGAAAGTACAAACGATAATGAACAGAACTGCAGGTGTGGCTCAGTGATACAGGGCTTGCCTAGCATCACACAGCCCTGGGTTTGGGCTTTACCACCACAGAGAAAAAGGAAAAGAAAAATAGCTGTGAGGACCTGTGTCTTGATGTTACAGGTGGGGCTTTCTCAGAGGTGGGTGAGTCTAGACTGTGTGATGCTGGGATTGAGGGCATGTGATCGCTAGCCAGTCCACTGGTTCGCTGGCAACACCTAACCCTAGAAGAATATAAAGGAGGCAGAAAGAAGCTGCTACTGTCATTTGTGCTGGTCAACTGCTTACTCTGCTACCCTCTGCCCATCACAAACTGTTTCTCCTCTGCAATGTCCCTCTGCCATGCCATCCTGCCATGGGGCCAGCTGTCTCTGGACTGACTGAAACCTCCACACACTCTGAACTTAAATAAGCCTTTCCTCCTTTAACTTTGAGTGTCGGTATTTTTGGCTTAGCAAAAGGAAAACTAAGGCAAGAGCAAGATAAGTATTAGTATTTAACAGAGAGTACAGGGTCCCAGAATCTCATCCTCTTCATATAGTGGAATCAAGAATATTGTTAAAACTTGGAGGGGTGGTTGAGACAGGGTTTCATTATGTAGCCCAGCCTGGCCTGAACTCACAATTCTCCTGCCTCAGTCTCCCAAGTGAGTGGGATTAGAAGCATGTGTGACCATGCCTTGCAGTTTAGGATTTTTTAAAAAGTTAGAAAAACTAAATATTCAAAACATAACACAAAGATATACTTAATAATAGGAATAGCTAGAGGTCACTAAATTTTGCTTTTCTCTTTTTGAAAACATGGTCTCACTATGTATTTCACGCTGACCTTGAACTCACAGCAACCTTCCTGCCTCATCCCCTTGAGCACTGGGATTACAGGTGTACCTGGACTTATCGATTACCCATCCACGCTGGCACCACTCTAGGTTCCTTCAGCTAACAATGCACGTATTTGTGCTCATCGAGGAAGAAAGGGACAGAAATACAGGGGGCACAAGAAACCAGAAAAGAGGAATAAAAATCTAGATGGAACGACAAAGAGAAGCTCGGACACTTGAACCCACTCTCAGAGAGGTGCCGCGGAGACCGAGAGCCTGGGTTAGGGGAGAAGCCATCTTCAGGGTACGAATGATGACTCTGGCTTAAACACCGCACATGATGACGTACCCAAGGTTTCTTTTATGGTGAGAAACCCAATTATAAATAAGGAGCAAAATAAAAGACAAACAATAGGAAGGGAGACACAGCTCTCTCAAGAGAAAGGGGACCAAGAGATGGGTGGAGAGGGGATGAAGGCAGCAATGCCAGCCCCACAGCAGAATGGGGGCAGCCCTGCAGAGGCACCAAACAGCACCGTACTAGCCACACAGCAGGCATCGCTCTCGGCACAGGCCTTTCTAGGCCACATTAAAGCCTGTCAAGTACAGGAGAGCCCCATCCTCCCCAGCTCTCATCCCAGTGATGAGGGCATGACTCATATTTTGAAAAATTTACTATAATAAAAAGCACTGATTGATCTCCCTCTGAACACACGCATCCCACCCTTCTTGCCCCTTTTGGAAGCACCCGGAGTCCTCCTTCCCTAAGGGTCTTTATTTATTTATTTATTTTAGGTTTTTTTGAGACAGGGTCTCACTTTGTGGTTCAGGCTGGCCCTGAGCTCAGCCTCCAACTCACATCACAGCAATCCTCCTGCCTCTGCCTCCTGAGTGCTGGGATTACAGGCGTGAGCCACCACGCCCGGCACTGTGGTATGTGGTACTGGTTGCTGCTGGGCGTGAGTCTCCACGTCCAGTATTGTACGTGGTTACCGGGGAATCGAACCCCGGCCCTTGCGCTTGCAAGACAGGTGCCGGAATCACTAAGCTAACTCCCCGGCCCTCCCTAAGGGTCTTTATGAGGTGTGATCAAAAATATAGTTAACGCTGCTGCCAAAGAAAGGTGGCTCCTAAAAACATGATGCTGTATCCTCATCCGCCTTAATCACTGGATCTGGCTCTTCCAAGGTAACCACAGAAAGGAACAGTTTTCACTCGATTCAAGACACTGAGTTAGCCACATACTGCAGCTAAAGGCACTGAAGGACGAGGAGTCCAGAGCTGCTGCACAAACTAGGGAGGATGACGGGATGAGCATGTTTGAAATGAGGGCAGGGTTCTACAGGGTATTCATGGCAATGTGCCTCTTGCTCTAATAAGTTCTTTTTCTGAAGAACTTAAAAATGCCAGAATTTTCCATACCACCCTGCATCACTGGGGATAACCAGAAAAAGGTAGGGGGGTAGGCTGACCTCCTATGTCCATGAGGAAGACATACTCACCTCCTGTTCCGTGAAGAGGATGTCAGTGTAGCACAGCTGGAAAAACACAGCACTGTTACCAACGAGATAGGCCTACAGCCTCCCACTCCAACTACAGGCTTCTGCGTTGGGAAGGGCACAGACACTGGGCTTTGGGGTAGCAGGCAGAGGGGCAGGGCCAAGGAGTGGGTCTGGCTGGAGCTGAGCGACGTCAAGCACACCAACTGCCGGGAGCGTGCCTGGAGCAACCCGTTAGGCAGTCCCTCTAGCCAAGATGGAACATTTATTGCACTGAGACTCAGCACCTCAGTCGGCCTCATTCACAGGCGTTCAGGTTTACCATGAAAACAATAGGGTCCAATTGTATGGTATTTATAGGGCAGGCTAATAATACGGTGACAGGGAAGAAACAGAATAGGAATGTCAGATGTACCCTGACTGAGCAGGGATTCTCCAGGGCAGCACAGAGCATCCAAAGTAACACAGGTAATACACTCCACCATCCCGAGAGAGCCAGATGATTTTCTATGAGCTACTAATAGAGACAGACAGTAATGCCCAACTGCTGGCATCATGCTTGTCGAGTGGAAGGTGAAAGAGGGGAAGGAGACACTGCCCTACCTCTGAATGGCTTGCCCTCTCCCAAACCAGCCCCACTTACATCCTGGTCATAGCGCTTTCGGATTTCCGGGTGTGTCTGCTCTATCAAGCAATCCACAAAACAGGTCTGAAAGGAAAGAGCTGGTTTGGACCTGCTAACTGCAGAGGCAGTCCTACTGTCCTTCCTTCCCTCACTCCCAATGTTCCCTGTAATTTAGGGATGAGGTAGAGAGGGGAGCAAGGCGGAGTATCGGACAGCAAAAGATTAGCACGGCAGCCACAGGAGGTTTTTTTTTTTTTTTTGAGACAGTCTCACTTTGAAGTTCAGGCTGGCCCTGAGCTCTCTGTATAGCCCAGGCAGCCTAAAACTCATAGTGATACTCCTGCCTCTTCCTCCTGAGTGCTGGGATCACAGGCCTGAGCCACCATGCCTGGCACTGTGGTATGTGGTTACTAGGGATTGAACTTGGGACTGTGCACTTGCCAGGCAGGCACCAGAACAACTAAGCCAAATCCCTGGCCCAACACAGGAGTATTTTTAAATGAAAGACAAAAGCTTTCTTGGACACTCATCCTCAGGAGATGCAATCATGTGAGAATCAGAGTATGCCTCCATTTCCCCTTGTCCATCCAGATGCAGACACAGCTTGGGCTGCATGGGACTTGGGGGGTCACACCCTTGGGACATCAGTCTCATGACCGCAGATCACATCCCAGTGACTCTGAGGGTCACAGGTAAGCAGACCCCTGGAAATCCTTCTGGGAACCTTGGGGCTCACCTTGCCATGGTGGAGATGGCCACAGAGGGTCACATTTCGGATAAGCTCTGAGTTGTCCATTAGATCTGCCAAGAAACTGGAAGGAAGAGAAGGAAAGGGCTCTGGCAGGAGTTCTCAGTGAGGAGTGGTGCAAAGGTGGCTAGGTGTTTTCAGCCGGAAACAGCTTTCAGTCCGACTGGGGAAGCTGCAGAGGAGGGATGACACTGTCCATGTGGCTGGCTTCAGGGATAAACACAGCTGCCCATGGGACAGGATGACAAGGAAGTGTCTTGGGGATTCCAGCAGCAAAACAGTGGTTGGTTGGTTTGTGGTTTTGTTTGTTTTTTGAGACAGGGTCTCGCTTTGTAGTTCAGGCTGTCCCTGAGCTCACTATTTAACCTTGGCAAGCCTCACACTCACAGCAATCCTCCTGCCTTTGCCTCCTGAGTGCTCAGATTATAGGTGTGAGCCACCACGCCTGGCATTGTGGTGTGTGGTTACTGGGGATCGAACTTGAGACCTTGAGCTCGCAAGGCAGGTGCCGGAACAACTGAGGTAAATCCCTGGCCCGGTTTGTGGTTCTTTTGAGACAAGGGTTCACTATGTAGCTCAGGCTGGCCTTGAGCGCCCTCCTATCCCAGGCTGGCCTTGAATTCACAAGGATCCTCCTGTCTTAGCTTCTGAGAGCTAGTTTATAGGCAGGTACTACCACAGTGAACAATAATTAAACACACACACACAATACACAAATATTGTAACTAACACTGATCGGTGAGACTTGTCCCTTAAAATGCTTTAGGCTAGTTGGGTAGGGCACAGTAAATCTACAATCCTAGCAATTTGGGAGGCTGAGGCAAGAGGATCTCAACTCTGAGGCCAGCCTTGGGAACTTACAAGACCCTGTCTCAAAATAAAATACAAGGGCTGGGGATTTAGCTCAGTGGTTCCGGCGCCTGTCTTGCAAGCGCAAGGACCCGGGTTGGATCCTCAGTAACCACATACCATACTGGACGTGGAGACTCATGCACAGCAGCATCAGTACCACAGACCACAGTGCCAGGTGTGGTAGCTCACGCCTGTAATCCCAGCACTCGGGAGGCAGAGGCAGGAGGACTGCTGTGATGTGATTTTGAGGCTGAGCTCAGGGCTGGCCTGAACTACAAAGCGAGACCCTGTCTGAAGAAAACCTAAAAAAATACATAAATAAATGAAAATTAAATAAAACACAAAAAGGGCAGGGAATGAGGGAGGAGCAGATGAAAACTGAACTGAACCTTTAGGTTACAAGGACAGTCCACAGACCAATCCGAGAACTTTTCCTGAAAGTCCATGAAAGGCACTAACATGGCCCTTGGGAAAACCATCCAGACTAAGCCTGCACCTGGGACATCTATTCCCATCACAGCCAGCACTGTCTTTAGTACTTAGATGCACACCACTCACAGCATGTAGCCTCTGAGCAACGCAGGCTTCTAAACACCAAGCATGCTCTCAAAAATCAGAGATTTAAAAATCCTAACTAAGCATGCAAAGGGATATGAAGTAAGTTCTGAAAGTTGTTAGAAAACACCTCAATGAACTGGGCATGATGATGTGTACCTGTAATTCCAGCATGCGGGGAGAATGAGGCAGGAGAATCCCAAGTTTGAGCCCAACCTGAGCAGCACAGTGACTTATCTGGAGGAAGAAGCAGCTCAGTGCAAAGGTCCTGAGTTTAACCTCTAGAACTCAGTACCAAAACAAAAGTACGGATGACCAAGCAAGCTGGCCATTTCAGAAAAGTGCCTGGCTTTGCTGAGCTATAAGCAGTCCTGTTTTATAAACAGACAAAAGCAGTTTTCTCATCTGACAAGGAGCCACAAGCACTGACATAAAAGGCTTACAAGTGCGTCCCCCAGGTTTAAGAGGCCTGCAGATGAAGACTCTAAGGACCGTGGGCACACCCACCTGCTCTGCAGCCCCTTTCAAGATAAAGAGCTCACAGGGCCTAAAATAGAGGGAGGAGCTTCCCGAGTTGAAACTGATATGGGATTGACATGGATAACTCTCAATTTCATGTTCTGTGTCAAAGGCTGGCTTTTAAAACCCAGCTAAGGATTCAGAGGGCTGTGTCCATGACTGTAGTTCCAGCTACTCAGGAGGCTATGACAAGAGAATTGGAAGTCTAAGCCTATCTTTGACAATTCAGTAAGACCCTGTCTCAAAATGAATAAGAACAGCTGTGGATGCAGCTCAATGTGAAGGCCCTGGGCTCAACCTCAGTATGAAAATAGTAACAATAGCAATAATCACAAGGAAGTTTTAGAGAAAGAAGAAACAGTGAGATCAGGATGAAAGCAAGAGAAAAGTTCAGACTGAATGTGAAAGTCCTAGCCTCACGGAGGCAGAGGGTGGCTGGCAGATCGAGGGTACTGCTGCCACATGTGGCCTCTCCACCCTCTGCCTCCTCAAGCAGCACCCAATACAGAGGCTGGGTGGGACTTACTCCATCTCATACACCGTCACAGGCAATGTTTGCTCCATCAGCGTGAACTTCTTAGTCTTCACAGGCTTAATAATGGGCTCTGCAGGGAACAAAGGCACAAGTTGAGGTCAGCACAAAACAGAAACACAGCCTGCGACATGTGACACCTGCACGTGTCTTGTCAGGGCCTCCTCGTGCTGAGAACACCCTGCACGTGCCACCGGCACTGTGCTTGAGGGAGCTTCGGTCAGGGAAGGCACGCTTGGGTCGAGGTCCGGGCGGCTCAGAGCCCCTCCTCGCCTTCCCAGATGCAGCTGCCTCCAGGAGATGCAGGAAGACCATGCGGAGGCGGAGGGAGCACTGTGAGGCCTGGTAGATGCTATGAGGCCGGGTGAGAAGCCTAGCAGACACTCACCTTTGCTCAGCAGCAAACAAAGGGGTTTAATGAATACTAAAACAGGGTTCAGCAAAACAGAAAAAGACCAGCGATAGCCACACCTTTTCCCAGACACAGTTCCTGAGAGAAGTGAAGGTCAGGCTCCTACCCCGTGCCCTTTGCATCCCTTGCCGCGCACCTGTGAGGGGCTGGGTGTCTTCTTCCTGCACGATGGTCTCCACCTCGGGACCGTACACCTCCTCAGCCGTCGGGTAGTACTTCTTGTCCTCATGCAGCACCACCTCCATCCCTGGGTGGTCCTCGTCATGCTCACCCATGTCATCATCATCCTCGTCATCATCCATCTGAGGACAGAAAAGGTGGAAGGTGGCAGCCACAGGCCGAGACCCGGTGGCAAAGGGTTCACCCTTTGCATATTCCTCAGAAAAAGGCAAAGCCGGGCACCAGAGGCAGAAACCGGGAAGAGGCCCATCGTCAGGTCCCACTCAGATTCACAGAACTGCATTTGAAAAGTGAGTCAGAGACAGATAACAAGTGCTGGGAGGGTGCAGACAAATGGAATCCCTGTCATGGCTACTGGGGGAGACAGTCACACAGCTCCTGGGACCCACGCTCTGTTGGGACGCCAGGGATGATGCTCCAGGATCCCAGCAGTGCTGCTGCAGGGGCAGAGGGCAGGAACAAGCCCCCGTGGAGACGAGTAAGTGGCGCAGAGCATCTACACCGCATGCCTGGATGGACACCAGGCCAGGGAAGAAGCCAAGCCTTGTGTGCTGCCATCACCTCATCACTGTGACAGGAGAGACCCAGTGTAGACACCGAGGGGCAGAGGACAGGCTGCAGAGGTTGTAGCGAGGTGGTAAAAATATTCTCAAGCTGGCTATGATGATGGCTGCAGACTTGTCAATACCCAAAGCCAATTAACTGGATACTCCAAAGCCACTTCCTCACAGATTTAACCCACAGCTGTACACAACGATGAACAAAGCTGCTCCCGTGTCTGCTAGGAGGGCCTCTGAACAACAGCAGTGACCGCTGCCCAGCACCCCAGCTCGCTTGTTCTCTTGGTACCTACGAGCACGCACTCTGCTAGGTGCTATGCTATGTGACAGCAGGACACTGCAGGCAGAGGAGCCAGACCTGAGTCCCTGGGAAGAGTGGTCCAGTAGGCAACATTGGATGCCCAGGCCAGGAGCCCACGGGGCGCTGACTCTCAAGACACCGCAGAAAGGAAGACAGTCATGACCTGAGCGTGAGTGCCATCACACAGGGTCTCCTGGATGGCTCTGGCCATCTGGCCCCTTGCCCCAGGGCCCCAGCAGCATCTGGAAGTCGTGATGGAGAGAATGCTTGAGGTCTGGAGAGTCACAGACCAGGGTTGCTGCTGAACCCCACACGGGGCAGGTTCTCATACCTACCTATGAGATTTGGAGACCCCTATGCCAGGGGTCTTGTGCAGAGCAGTTCCATTTTTGACTCTGAAGGAGCAATGAGGACTGCAGCTAAAGCTCAACATGGAGTGGTGGGCCTTGGGTTTGATCCTCAAAGCAGAGACCAAACTATCACTCTGAACCTACAGGGGAGGAGCCAGCTCAGGAGAGGACGGCAGGAATTCAGAGCAGCCACTCAGGCCTCAAATTCACAGTACTCACCACAGCGCAAGGAAGAGGAACCAGGGAGAGGATACGGACACGGCAGGAGCCAACTACTTGAAGACCTGCTCCACTGGACAGCAGGGAACTGGAGAGGGTTTCAGGTGATGGAGGTGACCCAGAGGAGGGAGCATATGGGTTGAGGGCTCTGAAGGTGAGGGTAGGACCCAGTACCCAGGTCAAAGCATCCCCAGGTGGGAAGGAGGGCGTGGTGTGTGTGCTGATGAGGGCAATGGGTGCTCATGCTCTGGCATACAGTCTATGCAGGCGCAGGCCAGCTACCTCCTTAGATAGGGCATGGAGCCCCCGGTGCGTCCCGAGGGTGACCCCTGCCCACTGCTGCTCTTCCTGGGGGCTGTGTGACACTGGCCTGGCATCGGGCCATGTCTTCATACCATGTGCATCAGAGCATCCCTAGAGCGCTCCTGCCAAAGCAAGCCCACGGTAGGGGCTCCAAAACACTGTCGAGCCAGTTCTCTCCTACCCCACACAGCTGAATGCCTCACGAGTCAAACTGCAGTCGTCTTATTTTATGAAGGTATTGATGATTATAATGCAGAAATTCTAAACTTTTATGCCTTCAAGCCTTGAGAATTCTCACAGGCCTATATTTTGTTCCTACTTACTCAGCAACAGGCACATTCGCAACTCCTCCCAACAGGTGATACATTATATAGAGGTAAGCCACCAGAGGGTACGCATGAATCTCGTCAGCTTCAGCATTCACAACGCAGGCCATTATGTCCTCTGTTAGCTTTGAATATATATCCTGTTGGTCTCAAGGTCCACAGTGTCATACTATGTAGACACTGTTCCTAAAGAAAGCCTCAAACTCAAGACAGCTGTGTTATCTGCTTCTGTAAAACTCCTTTCTGGCCACCCCAACTTACAATTACTGTATTTCCCTACTTTTTATATTTGGGGGCTCAGGTCTTTAAAGAGTGCTTAGCCCCACTGGGCTGGGGGTCAATAAACCCTTGGCTGTCCCCCACTTCTTCCGAGGGGCTTCTCCTCTTTCCTGGTCCAGATTTTCTACAACTGCACGTGGGACCCTCTACATTTTTCCTGCCTCAGCCCACAGTGCTGGATGGGACGTGCCACTACCCCAGCCTAATCCATGATTTTAGACTGCTGCTATTTTTCAAGACAGGATCTTGCCAGTCTCCCGAGTACCTCAATGACAGGTGGGCACCACCTTCCCTGGCCATGTAATAATTTCTGCTTCTACTCATCTTTACCTAAGCATCCTGACGGGCTCAAACTCAGCCTGACTTAACACTAAACCAGGACCCCCCAGCCCTCAGCCCCACCCTCTTCATGTTCGAGGAGTGGCCCCATTTCACACCTTAGGCTTACAGTCTCCAGGTCTCTCAGCACTCCTATCACTAAACAAGAAACCCTCAGGTTGCCACCTGTCACTCAGGCCACAGCATCTGCAGCTCCGGGCATAGGAACTCCACATGGAGTGCAGAGGGCCACGTATACAGAAGCTCACTGCACTGTCACCTGTGGCAAGGGACACATGGGACAGGTGACCCACTGTCCACTGGGACACAGCAGGGAGCCAAGCAGCACTCAGAGGCCAGGAAGATGTGACAGGCCATATAAGGGACCCCTGGTTATAGCCTGCAGGGAAGAGCAGGCAACTGCATGATGCAGACACATGGCTGTTTACTGAAGTCGTTCTCTAGTTTCCAACCGGTACGCGCAGGGAGCCGTGCACCAGCGTAACTGCTGATGATACATGTGGGACCAGACAAGAGCGACCGATCAATGAGCAGGGGCCACAGTACTACAAGGGGCACAGTGGACCTGCCTGCCCTCACTCTGAAGGGAAGAGGAAGCATTCTCACCCGCCAGGCTGCTCTTTTTTTTTTCCTTTGGATAACTTTATAGATACAATTCAAATTCCATACATTTACCCATTTTAAGGGCAAAATTCAGTGCTTTTAGTATCTTTATAGAATTACTGCCATCAGTTTTCAATCATTTTTATTACCCCACAAAGAACATCATACTCAGCTCTCATTATTCCCAGTTCCACCTCAACTCAGCCAGACCCCTCAGCCCCAGGCCAGGGCATGCGAGGAACAAGTGTGCAGCAGGTGAGCAGTGTCAGTCCCAGCTCCACAGCACTCCTAAGCCAACCTCTGGCCAGACCAGGTGGCACCAGGCTCTCTAGTGAACGCAGACCTGCTGTGACTGTGCACATGCAGGATGCAGGCTGTCAAGAATCTGATGCCTGAAGACCAGTGCTGGACTGAGGTGGGGACACTAGCGCGGGGGTGGCTGCCCTGCAGAACACACAGCAGAGGTCTGACTGCACTGGCACCACCCTTACCTGCTTGCAGACTCACAACAAACCCTCCCAGGAGCAGGAAGGGACTAGCAGGCTGTCTGTGGTGGCCTCAGAATCTGACACTCACTTTGACTGTGCACGCCCCACCCATTTTCATCCCCCACTTCCATCTGTACCTCTCTTCCACTGTGCATGCGTACCAGTCAGTTTGGGAAGCCCATAGCCACCTGTGGCCAATGAGTCAAAGCAAATGTTGTTAGAGAGCCTCTCAAAAGAGGAGAGAGACCTAAAGATGCTAATACTGCAACAAAGAGACACCAGCTTCAAGAGAAAACACCGAGCCTGCTTAAATCATGGGTTCACTGCTACAGATGGGTCACACTCTCCAAACCCACTCTGTGTAACTCCAAATGACCAGACAGACAATGCCATGAAACCTTCAAAACCATTTTACCTTGTGGAGACCACACCCTGCACGAAAGACAAGCCATGAAGCTTCTCAAAGAAATGTGAGCACACAGAACAGAAGCAATACAGGGCCACCATGTGATCCAATGTGCCCACGCTACTCTGTGACTGGCTACACTGCTAGAGCCCAGGACTTCACGCTGGTGAAAGGTCGATCCTGCCCTGCCAAGGACCTCTGCTGTGACTGTTAGGAGAGGCTGTAGTTCAAACAGCAGGACAAGCTCCTCTTTTGACTGGCACCACAGCTAGGGAGACTGAGGCATGACTGCTTGACCAGCCCACTGACCTCGATGACAAGGAGCGATGATCCTCAGGTGACACACTTTCCAGGAGGACGTGCAGAGGATGTCATGCACACTGCTGTTGCCAGGCAACTGCACACTTCTCTGAGTCATCAGGACAACTGCACGGGTCATCCTGTGTCCACTTAGGACAGATGGCCCTGCTGCCTGGACCAGGCAGCTTTCTGGCTTCACGACTTAGATCTTGGAGGTCCCTTCTGAGCATGGGGAAGCACGGGGAGACCGAAAATGTCCCCTGAACTTAACACTTCGGAATGCGACTAAAACTGTCATCTTAAACTGTCCCCTCCCTGCCCCTAGATGAGGAGCACATGTCTACTCTACCCACTTGAGGGAGGCAGCTTCTAAGGGGAGGTACTGGGCCAGGGCTTCTACTGTGCCCGTCCAAGAGTATCAGCACCACTTTCCCACCGCAAAGCACCTCGAGCTGCGGAGGAGTGGGTCCACACCTCTCCATACCTGATCAGGCGAATCTCTGTGTCTTTGCTAAAAGAGACTGCAAATGACAGTGGCCCATTTTTGTTTGTTTTGGTTTTTTAAGACAGGGTCTCACTAGATGATTGAAGCTGATCTGGAACTCAGTAATTCTCCTGCCTTGGCCTTCGGGGATTACAGGCACACCTGGCTAGCAACTGTTTTAGTACATATGAGAAAAATGAATTTCCATCCATTCTAGTTTAAAGCCAAGAAGTAACACCCAAAGAGTGCCACAAAGCACTGGAAAGCCTGCACCCCGACCGACACCCACTCGTAATGAAGCAGTTTGTTCTGCAGACAGCCACCGAATGAGACTGCACAGCAGACTGGACAGAGCCACACCCATCAGGTGTCACTGCCTCCCCTCATCTGAGATAGGCTGTCTACGTTCAGGAAAACAAGCTCAGGGCTCCAAAGACTTTGCATTATGATCTGTGTACTCATTTTATTATACTTTACAATGAACAATAAAAGAAATAAATACACAATAAATGTAATTGGGTTGAATCATCCTGAAATCGCTCCCACCAGTGGAAAAATTCTCCTCCATGAAATCAGCCCTTGGTGCCAAAGTCTGGGGACAGCTGACCTCGATAACCACCACTCACTTTGTCTACCATCGCCTACGCATTCCTCAGGTCCACTCTGAATGTCATCATCTCCTTAGAGATCTTTCTTGGTCATCCCAGCAGGACAACTCCTTACCTACTGTCATTACAGCACTGAGTTCAAATCTAAGCAGCACTTGTGCCCTTGCTATGTACTGTGAATATTTTTTTATTTCTTCTGACCAGGAAGCAGGAAGCTCCCTGACAGCAGAGGCTGTCTTGCAGAGATAGAGCAATCCATGAAGGATGAACGAATCAATCCAGGCTTATTTGTTGGGATCAATCTGACTGTAGATTCTGCTGCCATACACAAGTTTGATAAACCTCCTTTCTCTTTACTGGAGTCCCTGATAGAAAGGCTGAAAAGGGCATTACCAGACACCTACGAGTCCTCAGAAGCTCTGGGGGACCATTAACTGACACTCTTGAGTCATTCAATCAGCAATGACTTCTACTCAATTGTATGTCACCCGGCAGTGTTCTCTTCCCAAGGAAAGCAAGAATTATAGCAGTTAAGGGCCGGGGAGTTAGCTCAGTGGTTCCGGTGCCTGCTGTACAAGCGCAAAGACCCGGGTTCAATCCTGGGTAACCACACACCATACTGGGCGTGGAGACTCACTCAACCAGTTACTCAACCAGTAACCACATACCACAGTGCCGGGCGTGGTGGCTCACGCCTGTAGTCCCAGCACTCGGGAGGCAGAGGCAGGAGAATTGTTGTGATGTGAGTTTGAGGCTGAGCTCCGGGCCAGCCTGAACTACAGTGACGCCCTGTCTCAAAAAAAAAAAAAAAAAAAGAATCATAGCAGTTAACCTATGGAAGGAAATGGAAGCAAAGAGGATGGAGGGAGACTTTCCTACCCATTGGTTTGAATCAGAATGTACTTGCAAATTGCTTACAAATGGAAAAATATCTCTTAATAATGTTTTTTAAAAAAAGCAATAAAAGCTAACATCAATAAGACTTCCAAGCCCTTGTTCAGATCAAAAATACATCATGTTGGGGTGGGGATGCAGCTCAAGGGCAAGGCCCTGGGACCTACCATCCATACTGCATTAAGAAGCAAAACAAAAAATTTATCAGACCACTCTGGACCTCCACAGCTCTCTGAAAGGAATCAGAGGATTAGGCACTTCTCCTTTCCACTATTCTTACGATCTTTAAAAACCCACTCTTGTGAGGGAACTCCCATCACATTCAAATTGGAATTCTTCATGATTGTCAAAAGAAACGACAGACAAATGAAATAAGACTACCACAAAACAAATACACAGACTACTACCAGGGAAATTACAAATCACCTCGTCTATGAAACTACTCTACATCTTCTTTTGGAATTTTCACAGCTAAGCTTCTTGGTGGCAGTGCAAGACCACACTAAGTGAAAAGGCAACATCAGAGATATACACGTGGTATGAGAACACAGTACTTTATTCCTTCATTTTTTCCAGTTTCTTGAGACAGGGTCTTGCTATGTAGCCCAAGCTGGCCTTGAACTCACTATGTTGCCCAGCCAGGCCTCATACTCACAGTAATCCTCCTGCCTCAGCCTCAGTGCTGAGACTACAGGTGTGCACCACCATGCCTGACAATTTCTTCTTTTTAAATGGATGAAAATAGCAATGTATTTGCTTTACCTCATCAAGATCTTTAGTCTCTCTGCCCAATTCATCATCATCTTCATCAGAATCAAGCTCTGGTCCAATATAATTCCCAAATTCATCGTACAAATCAGTATCCATGATGCTAAAATTTAAAAACAGAAGAGTTAGATTTTGGCAAGGTCACTACAGCCTGAGACATGGCCTCTCCCTTAGCTGCTGGTAACCATATCCTTTCACATACCTCTTCTCCAAATGTTAACTCTTGACTGATCCTTCAAAAGTCTCATACTTTGTCAGACAGGCACAGAACCACTGAGCTACAACCCTGGCCCTAAAGTCTCATACTTTGTCTACTCTCTGTCCTACTCAGTCTCTACTTATATACTCTTCTAGTTTTTTTTCAATTCTTCTACATAATCACAATAAAACTGCCAAAATTAGAAAATGACTGTCACGTTGGCATTTACAAGTAGCCATTATGTTTCTACTCTTCCCAGCTAGAGCAGCTCCTTAGTTTTCTCTCCCCTCTTTTTTGTGGTACTGGAGGGTGTGTGGTACATGATTTCAATCTGTCCCACTGGGGGTGAGGTTGACTTTGATCCCTTGGTTAAGGTGGTGTCTGCCTTTTCTCTGTAAAGTTACTCATCTTCCCTGTGTGATTAACCAATACTTTGTGGACTTTCTCTGCACTTCAACCACTGAAATCCTATGCACAGGAGCAGTTCAAATGCCTTCTCTTTCACGTTTTCTAGATCCTCTACTCCTTTATATTGTTATAACCTTTTGCACCTTTACCAGAATTAATTTTCTCCCAAACAGGTGAAATCATGAACTCTTACCAACTCCAGTCTGTAAGCAATGAGCAATAGACTAGAGGCTAGGTTGCACATCAGGGCTTTGGAGCCTGAAGATCTAGATTCAAATTTTATCTACATCACTAACAGCATGTAGCTTCAGATCATTTACTTCCCTCTCCACATACTTCCTCAGGTGGAAAATGGAATGAATAATCCTCAAAGCCAGGGATTCAGCCCAGTAGCACAGCACCTGGCTGACAAGCACAAGGTCCTTAGTTTAATCCCCAGCACCAAAAAAAAAAAAAAGGATTAGCTATCATGGCTTCCTCACAACCATCCACCCTGTATCCCCTGGTGGGACTTCTATCTTGCTTTTTCTTATTTTACCCAAACTAATCTCATGCCACAGAGCTAGTTTCTCCTTTACTCTCACATTTATTCTTTCAAATAACTTTGTCATCCTTTAAAAAAAAAAAGGATTTAGTAAAATACCCTGTGCAAGGAAACCAGCACAGCCCCTCCACCACTCCCAACCAGTGTTAGCCACGCTGGGATATAAGGACCCTGTGTTTTGTATGCTCTCTTGCCAATGCTCAAAACGACACCTGGAATGAAGTAGGGACTGAGTAAATGTCCACTAAATAGAAGGTTTAATTTTGAAAAATATTGCATGCCTTCATTTCACTAAATGCCACCCGCTGAGTACTGACTATAGAAAATGTAGAAAAATAGACTAGAGAACTTATCCGTAGATGTAAGTTATTATGGAAACTTTCCTATGTCTAGGGATTCCTTTTACTTCCAAGCAGCCATCACATTTCTGTTCATTTCCCTCCATTAAGGCTCTTGTAAAGAGACCACCAGAAATTCTGCAGAAGGCTGTTTGTGAAATAAGACAAGATTATTTTCTAACTCCGGGCCACTGCATTTGCCACTCTCTCCGATACTTTATGCCTCCTTACTTTAATTTCACCAAAGACTTTACTAAAATGCCACTTGCTCCGTCATTCTAAGAAGTCTCCCATACAGTCTCCAACCCCCATTTACTGTGTTATGAACACTGATCAACAGCTGATAGCCATCTCTTCATTAGTTTATTGTTCATTCCCCCAGCCACAATTTAAGCATGGATTTTGTTTTGTTTCCTTAGAACAGTGCCTGGCAAAAAACAGGCCCAAAGTATTTGACGAGTGAATTAATAACTCCAACACTGCACAGGGAGAGTTGCTAACAGCTAGCGGCTCCCGTTCTCAGACCAGCACCTTCCCGCTGTATCGTAAGCTCAAAGAACCCTTGGCAGAGAGAAGGTACCGATGGGAGAGGAAGACCGGGCAGTTAGGCCACAACCCCACCTGGGGACAGGATATTAAGGATGGACAATATTGAGGAAACCCCGGGATCGGCGGGCACGGGGTGAGGTCCAAGAGGCCTTTCATTCTGTTTCCCGCCCCAGTCCCTAGTTTATCCATCTGTGAAGTAGCTATAATGGCTCTTCCAGGACTGACGTCTCTTAATTTCTCGTCCCACTACGTGGAAAGTCCGCCCACCACCGAACACAAACACCCACCTACCTCCAGCTTGCTCCGCCGAACTCTTGAGTCCGCCGCCAGAGACCAAGCTTCCGCCCCGCGCAGCGACGACGCGATGCACGCGTGAGGAAGGACCGGCCGGCGCCTGCGCCTGCAGTCAAGATGGACCCCGCTGTTGCCCAGCACTGTGCCTGAATATCGGCATCGAAGAATGTTGGCCGAGGAGGCCGGGACCGAAAAGGGACACTATGGGTCAGCAAACGAAGGGGTGAGATGCTCTAAAGAAATTTGGATTCGATGATGCATGAATCTGATCAGGCGCCACAGTACCACCCTAGGCTCGCGCCAGGGTGTTGGGGGAGGTCCTTTGGGTCGTCACGTGGTCGTGCTGGTGGCGCGGTTGCTAGGCAACCGCAGCCGCTGGCGTTGGAATCAGCACAGCTACCCTCCTGTCTTACCGCACCAGGGGGGATCACTAAAGAAAACAAGGTTGGGGCTGCTAGGGTGAAGGCTTGGGAGCTGAGTGAGGGGATGGAAGTGTTTTTATTCGGTGCTAGGAACAGCCCAGAACTGGACAGGAGCCGAGACACCCGAGTCCAGTGGCTGGCCAGCCGGCCGCCTTCCTGGCATTTGACTTCTTCAGTTGGGTAGGATCGGCTGTGGGATTCATTGCAGACCTTCTCCCCTAGGGGTGTGCATGGCTGAACCATAAAAATCTAGCTCCACTCACCAGGAGTCTGAGGTCAGAGAGGTCTCACAAGGGGTAAATAAATACCGGAGCCCAGGCTAGAACCACAGAATCTTCCTATAGGAAAGTCACCTTCAGGTACTCAGGGCTGTGAAGTCACAGGGATGGAGCCAGCGGGTCCTGGGCTGACAGACAGGTTGTGGTTGGGGATCACTGAGCTCCTTTCTGTCTGGCCACTACTCCCATTTCCTGTCAGCCCTTGCATCTGGTGTAAGTGAAAAGTATCCTCCATTATGGACACTTAATAAAGGCCAAAATTGTATCCCTTGAGCGTCAAGTACCTAACAAAAGTTCTGCTTTTGTATGAAGTCCTCTGTGGCAACAACTTTGTATGTCAAAGAGAAAGGAACTGAATTCTGATGTCCAAACACCTCCTCAGCTGAAGCACCAAGATTATTGTTGTTGTTATTATTATACCCAGGGCGTTGCGTGTGCTCAGCCAGCACTGCAGAACAGAGTCATACCTCAAACCCCTCAAGTATTTTCAGAGACATGGAACAAAATTGAGGCAGGGCTCAACTCTGAAAACCAGGACTCACCCTGTGTAAGTACTTGCTATGTAATTCAGTTTCTATCTCTCAAATAGCTGAAATTTTGTAGCACTCCTGGATTCAAGCGTCAGTGCTTTGGGGCCGTGCCTTCTAGCAGGCAGTCCAGAGGCCTGCTCTTGTCTGTGGCACTGAGCCCCACTGATGTGCACTCCCTCTGTCTGCCGGGTGTGAGCCATGGAAAAGAATAGCGTCGTGGACTTCAAAGCTTTGGAGAAAGAGCTTCAGGCAGCGCTTGCTGCTGATGAGAAGTACAAGCGGGAGAATGCCGCCAAGTTTCGGGCTGTGGCACAGAGGGTGCCGTCCTATGAAGACTTCAGGTTGGCTCCCTGCCGTTTTTCTCAGGCCCGTGGGTTCCACTGGGCTCTCAGGAGTTGGGCATTTCGGGCTTTTGCCCGGCGCTCCCTCTGCTCCTTAACCTCAAGCCTCGGTTCGTCATCTGTTAGACGGAGCTGCTGTTACCCATAAATGAGTGGCTGCGTGTAAGACTGAGCAGTGTCTGGGAGGGAGGGCCTGAAGGCTGCCACCTGGCCTGCTGTTGTGACTGTCACCGAGTTCCTCCAATGCTGGACAAAATCTGGCCGCCTCAGACCCAGACAGTTTGGTAAGTTCATCTCCACTCTCTGTCCCTCGCCCACAGGAGTATCGTCCTCGCGTCCCATCTAAAGCCACTGGGACGGAAGGACAAGATGGGTGGAAAGAGAGCTGTGCCCTGGAACTGTCACACGACTCGGGGGGAGACCTCCCTCGAGGAGGTGGCTGTTGAGGTCTCCCAGGTAGGTGATGCCCCACCCCGTCTTGCCCACCCTCTGCCCCTGTAGGGTTCTGTCTCGCAGCTCCACCTCTGTCTTCTGAGAAGGCACACCTCTCCTTCATTTCTCAAAAGAAGCCGATAGTCAGGATTCAGCCCCCATCCTCAGAAAGAAGGAAAACTAGCACGTGTTGGGGCTGATGGGGGGCAGAAGAGTCAGGAGGTGGGGCCAGGTAGGACCCTGCCCTCTGTCTCAGACTTTCACTCTCGCATCGGATTTGGGCCGCTCTGCGCCTCAGGTCAGGGGCAGATAGCATGGCTGTCCTGCAGCAATATGGGGAGAGGCCTGGCTGTGCGGAGCTTGGTATTCTCACTTCCTGTGGCTTGCAGCCCACTGTCTTTCTCAGATTAAACCCAGCTCACTCTGGAAAGCCAGCACTGTGTGCCCTTCATAAGGTGGAGGACCCCAGTGCAAGTAAGAACCTCACAGCACAGCCTGCGGCCTTTGTCCTCCTGCTCTGTCCCGTCCCTTGTCTCTTTGTCCCGCTGGGGCCCCCAGTGCCCGGAGAGCAGAACCAGAGCAAAGCCCACCCTTGCCATCCAGAGCAGTGGGAAGAGCAGTGTCCCCTTTTCCCACCTCTGACATAGGAAAAGGTGCCATTCCAGCCCAGGACCTCAGCAGAGTTCTACCGAGACTGGCGGCGACACTTGCGGAGTGGACTGGAGCGCTACCAAGCCCTGCTACAGCTTGGGGGTCCTGAGCTAGGCCGCCTTTTCCAGACAGATGTGGGGTTTGGACTTCTTGGGGAGCTGCTGGTCACGCTGGCCAATCACATGAAGCCAGCTGACCGGGCAGCAGTGTTGGGGGTCCTGCGTGGCCTGGCGGGCACTGGACGCTTCTCCCTGAACCTGAGCCTGCTGAGCCCGGAGGAGCACAAGTGTTGCCAGGCCCTGTTCCAGAAGCTGCGGGCTCTGGGTGCCCCTGGGGCTGGGCAGGAAGTGCCTGGCTGGGAAGAGCAGGGTACAGAGCAGGAGCAAGGGCTGCTGCAGGAGCTCTGGGAGCTGTACCAGCTCTGCTGACCCCACAGCTGCCTCGGAGCCACCGTCGCTGCTGACCGGGGTCCTGCAGGCCTGCAGTGAGAAGCCCGCGCCCCTCCTCAACTTGGAGTGTTCAGAGCAAAAGCTGGAATTGAGTCTTTTTCCCATTTCTCAGGTTCTCAGTGTGTCCCCTGCCTGGCTGGGGGTCGGACTTGGGGCCTCTTCGTTAAGCTGCTTTCCCACCACTTCTTATTTTTACTTCTAAATTTTGGGACAAGGTCTCATTAAGTTATCCAGTCTGGGCTTGAATTTTGGATTTTCCTGCCTTAGCTCCCAGAGCTCCTGGGATTACAGGCCTGTGCTAGCACGCTTGGCTTTTGTGTTCCAACCCGCGTGGACCTATAGGGCCCAGCAAGCACTCCTCCTAGTTCTGCCAAGCCCCTGGCTTGCTGTCCTGAGGGATCGGCTTGTCCCCAACAGTGCTGGAGTCACCAGGTATAGTCTCACCTGCAATAGGAGCGAGGCAAACTCATTTGCCTTCTAGGACAGATGAACACTGATCCCCTTAGCTCTGAATTAGGACATTTACAACCCAAAGCCAGTGGTCAAAGGCTACTTTATTTGAGGCATAGTTTTTCCCTAGGGCCTGAGTCTGCACAGGGTGGGCCTGGAACAGCCCCAGGCCTTTGGCTTCTGTCTGGCTAGTGTCCCCAACGCCAGGTGCACAGGACCAGGCTGCTCCCTTCATCTCCCAGGTGATCTTTAAGGGAAGAGTTCCACAGGGCAGGTGGGACAGGCCTGGAGCTGTGAATGCTTGGGCCGCTCCGTGTCCCTCAGCCCATTCTTGGCTGGTGCCAGTGTTCTGAGAGGTGAGCAGGGTGGTTCTAGAACGGTTGGGTCTGGAACTCTGGGAGGAGGAGCCTTGGGCTGGGCTCATTCCCTGCAGCTAACTTTGCCCGGACTGCCCCTCCCTTATGTCCCTCCTTGCCACGCACCTGGCCTCTGCCACCGTGCTCCTACGGGCCTGGGCTGCTCTCCTGGCCTTCGAGGTCATGGAGAAGGAGAACATCTTCCAGAAGACACCCTGCCCTGCCTTCCTGATGTTTGACAATGCCGCCTACCTGGCCGACATGAGCTTCGAGCTGCCCTGCCACTGCAAGCCTGAGCAGGTGCCAGCAGTGGTCTGGTTCCACCAGAAGCACCTGGGCGGCAGCCCCACTCAGGTGCTCACAGACTTTGACGGGCGGCTGCTGACCGAGGCAGCGCAGGTGCGGGCAGGCAGCAACGTGCTGGCTCGCTTTGGCATCCGCATGTTCAGCCTGCTGGTGTTCCGCGCGCAGCCGGAGGACTCCGGCTTGTATTTCTGCGGCACCCGCCGGGGTGACTACTACTATGCCTACGATGTGGATGTCCAGAGCAGTGAGGGGCTGGTAGCTTCTTTCGAGGACAGGGGCCAGGAGCCCTCTGCCGACGAGCAGCGTGGGCGCCTCCGCATCTTCACCGCTTTCTGGGAGTGGACCCCTTGCGACCGCTGCGGGGTGCGCGGCGAGCAGTGGCGCCTGGGCTTGTGCTACCTGCAGAGCCCAGACCTCCCACCACGGTACCGCACAGCACCGCCTGGCGTGGTGTCTTGCGGCTCACGTGCTGTGCCCAGGCAGCTGCATGCTATGGCCAAGGCCCACAGCCCCGAGCTGCTGGTGCGGAGCTGCCAGGAGCCTTGTGCCAACAAGAGCCACAAGGGTGTGCTGGCACTCTACAGCTACATTTCCAGGCTGGGCAGCAGGCCCTGGCTGCCCCAGGTGCCTGTGCAGTTCCACCAGCAGAGACTGGGCCACGGGCTCATCCTTTCCTGCCCAGGGGCCCGGCCAGAGCATGCAATAGCCTGGGACAAGGATCGCCAGCCCCTGTACCACACCCAGTACCTGAAAGGTGTGAACAGGTCCATGCGGATGTTCATTGACCATGGCCACCAGCTGCACATCCGCTTTACCCGGCTGAGTGACCGCGGTACCTACTACTGCTGGCGCCAGGGCATGCAGGTGGCAGGCATCCGGTTGGCCGTGACGTCCCGTGGGCGCTACCCATCCTCACTCTCAGACCCCGAGACCCGCTCCGCCCTGCAGCTCGCCCTGCTCGGTTATCTGCTCATCGTGGCCGTCTTTGTCAGTGTCCACCTCTGCCGCTGCTGCTGTTACTTATCCCGCTGTTGTCCCGACTTCATCCCATAGCCCCTGCCCGACCCTGTACACCCTCAGCTCCTTAGCGCACTGGTCCAGGTGGGTGTCTGGTGGGACATGAGGTGAGGACGTGGGCCAGCTCCCCATATTCACGGTCTGTGGCCTGATCTGGGGATTGAGGCTAGCACGGACGTAGCTGGGCAAGCGCGTCCCAGTGTCATGCTCAGACCCGAGAAGGGGACATAAACAAATCTCTTCAGTGCCTGCTGGGGTCGATGGTGCCTTTGGGGGTCTGCAAGGGGACTCAGGATCGAAGGAGGAAGGGAGGTGGGCGGGGGAGTAGGCCACGTCTGGCCTGACTTCCGACCTCTTCTAGGAGTGGCAGGTGGAAATAGCAGGTGGGGGGATGAAGGTTACTGGGGTGGGGACTGAGGAACAGTGAAGGGGCAGAGGGATGTCCCGGGCTTGCTTGGGCTGAGCACCACAGGTGGGGTATGGCATGTGGCTGCTGCTGCGAGCGGCCTCCCCAGGGTTCCATCAGGCTCAGTGTGGCCACGCCCCTCCGGAACAGACCAGAGACCACAGAAAGCACGGTGGGTCTTTATTTCTCCTGGGCAGGTAAGGGTGGGCAGCAGCGGCAGAAGCCAGGAGGGGAAAGGCTACCAAGGGGCCCTGTGTCTGCACCCAGCCTGTGCCTCAACTTTCCTCCATAAAGTAGGGCGCTGCTAAGATACTGGCACGGTGCACTGCTGCAGAAGAACCAGGACACACGGCCCTCCACGAGGGGAGCTCAGGCGACAGCAGTCTTCCTGGCCAGAGCAGAGTTGCAGGCTCCGGCTGGTGGCTGGAGGAGAACAAGCCGCAACGGGCTGCTGGGACATAGCTGCCAGGGATGCAGATCCTCACTCGGCTCCCATCAGATGAGTCACTTCCTCGATTCCTACCAGGACACCACAGTGCCCCTGACGGTCGCCTCCCATACCGCTCTGCAGCTGGGTGCCCCGGACTTGGCCCCTCGGAGCCGGCTGCTGGGGCCAGCAACACCTGCTCCTGCCCAGCAGCCTCTCCACATAGCCACTCCCAGTGCTCTCCCATCCATACGCTGCCTGGAGCTTGTGCCCCACCCTGCACTCAGGGCCCGGCAGGCCGGGGCTCTGTCTCGTGACCACTAGGGTGGCAGGCAGCTCCTGAGTGGCCAGGGACATCCCATCAGGGCAGACACGCACCTTGTCTGGGGACGCCCCTTCCTGCAGCTCTCCAATCCACTTGCTCTGGCTCTAGTAACAGTTGCTATAACAACGGGATGTGCCTTGCTGTGTCCCTCCCCAACCTCTTCTAACCAGGCCGCTGGCCTTACCCTCTTGCCTGCCTCCTGGGAAGACTGCCTGTTAGAAGAGCTAAGTGCTGGGTGCTGGGTGGGCCTAGTATGGCAGAGTGGCAAGCTGGGGTGGAGACAGGAGGGAAGGGGTAGCCCCCCAGGTGGGACTTCATGCTGCAGGGGCAGCCGCTCCCCGCAGCTTTGCTTCACATGGTGTCCTTGTGCTCCTGCTTGGACTCCTTAATGACCTATAGGGGACAGGGAGGTACACGAGTGGCCATGAAGGGCTTGAGCTGACCCTGGTCCCCAGCCAGCCCAGGTCAGCTTGGATGGGAGCCACGGTCACAATGCCCAACGATGTGGCAGTGCCTGCCTGGCATACATATGCTGGTGGCATGAGAAGGGCCACTGTCACCAGCCCTGCCAGAGACAGGAGCACTGGGCACCCTCTCCCCAATTCCTTTGGTAAACAGGACCTTGGAGCTGGGGGTCAGTGCTGCCAGCTCTGTAATTGCGCTCCCCTTGGCCAGGCTGGTCCTGGGCACCCGTGTCTGAGGGTGAGGGGAAATGCCCAGCCCTGGTAGGGAGCAGGGTCTGGGGCCTCCTCACCTCCCCGTCGCGCATCTCCACCGTCTTCACCACAATGTTCCTCTTGAGGTGGCCTTCTGACATGGACTTGGTGTCCAGGCTGGTCTCTGTGGTCGGAGAGGGGACCCCATGGGCGCTCAGAACCCTGGACAGCTGCACCTGTGCCTGGCTCCCTGTCACTGCCTGGCTCGTGGCATAGGGCCTTGCCACCCAGCGAAGGGCCTGGACCCCGTGTGGCTGTTACTGCACTGGTGTCTCCAGCCCTGGCACCTGGCTTGCCCACTCACCAGCCCAGTGAAGCCCCAGCTGCTGTTTCCTCTCTGGCCAAGGGGATAGTGGTGCCCGCTAGTCTAGGGGGAATGAGGGCCGATGAGCTCTCGGCTGTGTTGGTCTCAGCACCTGCCAGCCCCTTCCTGTGCCCCTCCCTGTCACTTGGCTGGGCCTGATGACCCCGTGGTCCAGCATGGCAGCAGCTTGAGCTGTACGGAGCTAGGTCCTGGCTTGCGTACCTCAGTCCTCCTGACTATTCTAGTCCCATGGACACAGGAATGTTTTTTCCTATCTAAGTGCTGTTGGAGAGCCATAGAACAATAATAGTAATTTAGCCCTCACCCCACCTAGAGGGAAAATTACGACACATCACTGTCACTGACGTCTGTGCTAAGAGCGGGGACAGGGAGCTTTGTTCCTATGAGAGCCGCAGCTGGAGGGAGCAACCAGGCTTAGCACCTGCGCCTCAGGGGCCGGCAGGCCTAGTGGGCACAGCAGACCCAGGGTGGCCCCAGGACCCCCATCATACAGGAGCGCCAGCGCTCTCTCCTGGCCCGAGCCCCTTGTCTGGGCGCCCGGCAGGCATGCCATCCACAATGGCCAGGCCTTCGAGATGACACTCCCAAGGGCCTTGGGAACCATGACATCCGGGTCATGCAGGGGTGCCTGGGGGAGGGGAGGGCGCCAGGGGAGGGAACCCTGAGGCCCGCCCCCACCCCTAGCAGCAAGGGATAGCAGCTGCAAGGGGCAGCTAACCGAGAGCGGGCAGCTCTGTCTATACTCTGTGGGGCCTGCACTGGGATGACTCGCATCGTGAGCCTTTTGAGGAATCTGGTGACCTTGAGGACCTCCCCTTCTGTGATGCTTTTGCCTCCTGCAGTGACAAGGAGTTAAGAAACAAACCATGCAAGGTGGGGTCCCCGCCCTGCCCTGCTGTGGAGCAGCTGGGATGCCCTGCAGGGCTAGGAGATCCCCCCACAACCTGCCCCATCCCACGCCTGGCCTGGGCAAGATGGGCTCACCCCCCACCCGGAGCCACCACTGACCTCGGATCTGCAGGTTGGAGAAGGTCTGTACGGGAATGGTGATGCTAGAAGACACACAACAGGGTGAAAAGCCACCCAGGCCACCCACACCTGGCCCTGTGGAGGGACGCACAGGCTCGGGAGACTGCAGAGAGCCAGGGATGTGCAGGGCGGGGTGCAATCGGGGAGAGGGCCTGGCTGGTCAGGAGACGGGGCCCCAGTGTTCGGGGGGGGCCCTGGTCAGCAAATAGGTGACCCGTCTTGCCCCTGGTGGGCTAGGCTCACCGGTTCTCCTCGCCTTCCAGGAGCTTCCGATAGGTGGCGATCTCGATGTCCAGGGCCAGCTTGACGTTGAGCAGCTCCTGGTACTCCTGCAGGTGCCGGGCCATCTCCTCCTTGAGGTTCCGGCCCTCCTCCTCCAGCCGAGCTAGTGCCTCCTGGTAGGTGGATGCCTCTCGTGCGTGGCGCTCCTCCTGCTCGCGCATCTGTCGCTCTAGAGATTCATTCTAGGGGGGAATGAGCTGCTGGTGGTCTCTCAGGGCCTCCTGAGGCCCAGGCCAGCACATCCCCTGCTCTTGCCCTGCTCCACCCTCACCCCAGCGGCTCACTGTGCCCCGCAGGGACTCCAGGTCACAGGTCAGGGCCTGTAGTTGGCGACGGTAGTCACTGGCCTCGTGTTTGGCCTGGCGTAGCAGCTCGGCACTGCGGGCAGCAGCATCCGTGAGGTCAGCAAACTGGACAAGGGAGGCAGGGGCTCATGTTGGGGCTTCAGGGCTGGGACAGGAAGTTGCTGTCCCCTCTGCCGCCTAGACCCCATGCTCCCCGCTCCGCCGGGCCCTCCTGAGGACCCCTCATGCTCTTACCCCATAGCTGCCCTCCCCTCCCCCTGCCTGTGGGGTGCCTGTGGCACTGTATTTGGTCTGAGTCAGGTACCCTACTGCACCCCTGGCACAAGGGAGATGTTCTGTTGCCAGGACTCAGACTGGCAGAGGCTTAGGGAACCCGAACTCCTGCTGACCAAGGCGGGGCTAGAAGCCCAGTTCCCCTTCAGAAGTTGTGTGTTCCTGAGCAAGTCACTCATTCTCTCTGGGCTGCACAGGGTGATGAGTCCCAGCAAGGCAGTGACCCAGAGTGCAGGCCAGGCCAGGCCCAATGACGCTGCCGACGATGGCAGCATGGCAGCAGCAAGCGCGGGCATGGAGGGCCCTCTGGGAAGAAGTCCGAGTGCCTGCGGCCCTCTCTGGAGGGTCTGTGGCTGCTTGTCCCCCACCACTTCCTGCGTGCTGTGCTGCAGGCCGGGTACCTTGGAGCGGTACCACTCCTCTGCTTCCTGCATGTTGCTGGAGGCCATGGCCTCGTACTGCGTGCGGATCTCCCTTAGGGCTGCCGTGAGGTCGGGCTTGGCCATGTCCATCTCCACATGGACCTGCTGCCTGGCCAGCTGCTCCTGGAGCTCCCGCACCTCCTGGCCACACAGGGAGAAGGGGCTGGGTCTCAGGTTGAGGGCACAGTGATGGCCCCACACATACCCTCTCCTGCCCCCCCTTTGCCTAGAATGGCCAAGGGACGTGGGGAGCATTGTCCTCCAGACTGGACAGGAGAGCATGGGTGCTGGACGTGCACCTGTGACCTCAACGGATGTGACTATCCCTGGGGTTTCTGGGGCCCAGGATCTGAGCCAGAGATCTTCAGGAGTTTTACAATTTTTATGAATGGCTCTCATTGTTAGGAAAACAAATGGAGTCAGAAGTTAATAGTCTGAGGTGTGACCTTGGCACATCCTTGGACTCTTCTGGGCCTCGGGTCACCCCGCCCCGGTCTGTGAGAGAGGCAGAAGGCTCCTGCCTTGCAGGCTGACGTGAAGGGAAAGGTGGCCTCATGGCCTCATGCTTCTCTCTCAGTGGGGTGGGCCAGGGGCTGGTGAGGGCTGGGCGCTCCTCGTGTCTGTCCTGTCTCTCCATGGGGTTCCCTCCCTCGTCCAGGCCTCACCTCGTCATGGATCTTCCTCAGGAACCGGATCTCCTCCTCCAGGGACTCAATTTTCCTCTCTAGATCCAGACGGGCCAGGGTGGCATCGTCGGCTTCCTGGCGGGAGAGGTGCGGCTGCGCTGACCCCAAGCTCCCTGGGCTCTGGGTCGACTTCGCGCCTCTCTGCACTGCTGGCTTCCCTTGGTGTCCCCTCTCCTACCTGTCTGTAGCTGGTCAGGCTGTTCTCGGCCTCCAGCCTCAGGGTGGCTTCATCCTGGAGCCTGTGGAGGGGAATGAGTCGGAGTACGAGCCCAGGGAGCAGGTGAGGGCTTTGCTGCTGCTCGTGGGGGCTGGGAGTCCCACATACTGCCCGGCCCAAGTGACCACAGGTGGGCTTTCTTTCCCTCTCTGCCTCACAGCCATGCAGATTGAAGTGGCTCAAGAAGAGTCAGAAGCTGTGGCCAGAGACATCTGGTTCTGCACCCAGCCCGCCCGCTTGCTCCTCAGGGACACCCTTCTCCTGCCACCTAGCCCAGCCACCATGCCCAGGGACCCCAGCAGGCTGGCTCCAGAGAGGTCTGGGTTAGCTTCTGGCCCCTCCTGCCGTCCTCACTTCTGCCGCAGGGTGCCCAGGTCCTGAGCCAGGTTGTCGCGCTCCACCTCGAGCCGGGCACTGCCTGCTGTGAGCTGGTCCAGCCGCAGCCGCAGTTCCCGCAGCTCAGCCTGGTAGACATCAGCCAGCCGGGTGGGCTCTGCAGCCCGCAGCTGGTTCAGCTCGGCAGCCAGTGCCTTGTTCTGCTGCTCCAGAAAGCGGACCTTTTCAATGTAGCTGGCAAAGCGGTCGTTGAGCTCCATCATCTGGGCCCGCTCGCTGGTCCGTGTCTCCTTGAAGCCAGCGTTGAGAGCCCCAGCCAGTGAGAAATCCACCTGTGCAGGGAGAGGAGAGGACACCCAGGCCAGGGCCGGGCGGGGGCTGGGGCCCAGGTGGCGCATGGCCCCCAGGCCCCCGACCACTGTCTCTGAGGAGGAGACATAGGAGCGGCGGGCAGAGGACACGCGTCTGCGCTCCATCCCGCCAGCTTGCCGGCCCCAGGCCACCAGGGCTTTATGGAGGCTGGCTGGGCTGGTAGTGCCCAGGCTGCCCAGCAACGCCCCTGGAATGGCCTGAGGGGGTGGGGCTGGGTGGGGCCAGGCCCTCGGGGGTGCTGTGCCTGGAGGAGGGCTTCCCACACTAAGCCCTGGCCTAGCAGGGTGTTGGCTCTGGGCTGGGACCAGGAAGTAGGGAGACCTTGTCCCTGAAACTGGGTCTAGAGGGCTGGATGACCTCTGGCCTACCTTTTCTTCTTTTTTTGAGACAAGGTCTCACTTTGTACTTCACACTGGCCCTGAACTCACTGTGTAGCCCACGCCAGCCTCGAACTCACACTAGTCCACCTGCCTCTGTCTCCTAAGAGTTGGGATTACAGGCGTGAGCCACCATACCCGCCATTGTTGTACATGGTTACTGGGGAGTGAATTCGGAGCCTTGCATTTGCCAGGCAGACACTGGAACCACTGAGCTGAATCCCTGGCCCTGATTTGCCTTGTTTTGCTATACTGGGATCAAACCCAGGGGACTCTTTCACTGAGTTATGGTCCCATCCTTTTATAAATCTTTATTTTGATTAGATTCTCACTAAGTTGCTTGGGTTGGCCTCAAACTTTCAGTCCTCCTGTCTCATCCTCCCAAGTAGCTGGGATTATGGTGTGTGCCACGACAGCTGGCTCCCACCCTTAAAGGGAATGACCCAGGGCTCTCCTGACTCTGTACCCCTCCAGTGCCATGGAGGCAGTCTGGTGAGGGACACTTGTTCCTGGCTCCTTGTTCCCCTTTTCTGTCTTTCCTTCTCCCCTGGGGCTCTGTGCTGGGCCTGGACTGCTGAAGGGTGAACCCAGGTCCACAGACACCCCAGTAGGGTGGGGGCAGCTTCTCCCTCCTCCTTGCCTGCCTTCTTGTACCCCAAAGTCAGGCCCTGACATTGCCACAAAGCAGTTACGAATGACCTGGCAGCGCTGGCGGAGTCTGTCCCTGTGGCGATGTCTCCCGGCCACTCCTCTGTCCCCTGTCCTGGACATCAGGCTGGGTGTCGGGTGGCTGGGGAGGGGCAGAGTCTGGGAACCCAGAGCTGCTGCTTGGTCCAATGGGAGCAGGAGGTGACGGGGTGTGAGCCACCCTGCCTCTTCAGCTGCCTGAGCCATGCACACACAGGTACACATGTGTGCACATGCAGGCATGCACACCCGCCTTCCCCGCCCTGGCCCGTCCCACTGAATGGGCTGTTGTTCCCCAGTCAGGCGCCACAGGGCCAGCGCAGCCCCTGGGGGGTGGCGCCACTTCTATCCCAAGATCCTGGCATTGTCCGGCAGCGCTGTGTGAGCCCTGCTCCGTGTCCTTCCCGACAAGTCTGAGGGGGACTGGGCTACGGGAAGCAGGCTTTGTGCCTACCCCAGCCATTGTGTCTGTGCCAGGGTCAGTCACTGGTTGGTGCCAGGAGTTGCTGTGAGCCCAGTCCAGCGTTGCTGGGCTCAGCAATGGGCTGGTGCCTGCTGGGCGCCTGGCTCTCTGCCCTCACACACACACACACGCACGCACATACACACACACACGCACGCACACACCCTGGTGTTCCCAGCTCACTGTTACTATATTTGATTCTATTGTAACAAGAAAATACAGATAAGCAACACAAAAGAGTTTCATTATCCATAATTTGGCCACATAGTGATAAACACGACCAGATTTTTTTCTAAACATATAAAACCTTTTTTTCAAAATAGGCTCATTCTGTAGAAATTATTTTGCAATTTGCTTTTCTGACTCAATCTGCTATGAACATCTTTCCACATCAATAAATATTTATCTCTACCAGCCTTGTAACAGCTGCATAGTTTCCCCTGGACGGGCCCCTGTCATCAGGCTGAAGCTGACAGGACCCTTCTCCTGCTGTCCTGGGCGATGCTCACTCACACAGCTGTCAGGAGATGCCATGATGAAGCAGCAGCCCCAGCCTCCGCCTCGCCAGTACCCACGTCCCCACACTGGACCCCAGGCCACACTTGGGCCACATCTGACTCCACAGCTGTGCCCTGCCGCACCCTGAGGCAGGATGTGGTGACTTCCCTGTACCCTTACCCACAACGGAATCGGTTGGGCAGCTCCTGGCTACCAGGCAAAGCCCAGGCCATGGGACAGACCTGGCCACAGCCTCAGCCCTCACATAGCCAGCCTTAACCCAGCAGTGGCTTCCTGTTTTTTTGAGACAGGGTCTCACTTTGTAGCTCAGGCTGGCCCTGAGCTCAGCCTCCAACTCACATCACAGCGATCCTCCTGCCTCTGCCTCCCGAGTGCTGGGATGACAGGCGTGAGCCACCACGCCCGGCACTGTGGTATGTGGTACTGGTTGCTGCTGGGCGTGAGTCTCCACACCCAGTATTGTGTGTAGTTACTGAGGATCGAACCCGGGTCCTTGCGCTTGCAAGACAGGCACCGGAACCACTGAGCTAAATCCCCAGCCCGGCTTCCTTTTTTTTTGAGACAGGGTCTCACTTTGTACTTCAGGCTGGTCCTGAACTCAGCTGTCCTCCTGGCTCTGCCTCCTGAGTGCTGGGATTACAGACATGAGCCACCATGCCCGGCACTGTGGTGTGTGGTGCTGCTTGCCAGTAAGCGTGAGTTACCACAATGGCTTTGTTGCATGTGGTTTCTGGGGATAAACTCAGGCCCTGTGTTTGCAAGACAGGCGCCAGAATCACTGAGCTAGATCCTCAGCCCCAGCAGTGGCTTCCTTTGCCCCTTGCCCCTCGCCCAGTGCCGGGCATACATGGCATGTGATCTGAGATAGAGGTCTCCATCCGTGATGGACACCTTAGCCAGTGCCCACAGTCACTAGATGGCAGTGCTCAGCTGCCCAGGCTGCTGGCTGGCACCACTCCCAAGGTAGGAAGCAGTCCTTGTGGCAGGTGGCTTTCTTTCCTTTCCCTCCCTCCCTCCCTTCTCCTGGGCACTGAACCCAGGAGCACTAAGCTACATCCTCTTTTTATATTTTTTATTTTGAGCTAAGGTCTTGCTACATTGCCTAGGCTGGCCTTGAACTTGTGGCTCTATTGTCTAGGCCCCGTTTCTGGGAGCAGAGGCAGGTGGGCTGCCCACAAGCACTCCCTATTCTCAGACTATATCTGCTGGCTCTGGCGCTGCCTTCCAGAGGGAGAGCACAGTCCTGGCTCTTCCATGGCTGTGACATGAACAACGTCAGGCCCTTGAGTTTCTAGCTCCAGTCTGATGGGTTGCCCGCAACTCCTGCCTCCACAGTACTTGTGGAACTGACTTAGCAAGTGGCCTTTGTCTATTTTCTGGTGCTGGGGACAGAACCCGAGGCTTTCTGCCAGCTAGGGAAGTGCTCATAGGGAGCTACACATCAACACCGCAGCCTTCTCATTTGCATGCACACTCTCTTTCTCTCTCAACTTACAAAGCTGCCCAGGCTTATGAACTAGGGGCCCTTCTGCCTCAGCCTCCTGAATGGCTGGGATGACAGCGTGTGTCATTGAGGCTCCCTTCACAGCTTCTGTATACCCTCTCTATGCTTCTCTGTTCACGTTTGCATTCCTGAAGCTGGCTTGGCCCTGAGTGAGGGTCGCCATGTCCTCTTGGCCCCCTGAGAAGGGACCGGCATAGTGGCCAGGACAGAAGGGCAGTGGCTGGTGACAGGCATCCCTGTCACAAGGTGGTCTGGCATCCCCGTTCCCTCCTCCAACCTGGCCTGAGGCCAGAGACCCCACGGTGGACACCTTGAGGTGACTCCCCCTGCTGCTCCTTGGTGCAGCTGGGCCAGCTGGATGGAGATGCTGCCTTCTCCCCTGGTCCCAGCACACACGTGAGCCACCTTCCGGACCACAGGGCTGCTGTGCGGGGTTTGTAAGTGCAGTCCTTCTCCCTGAGCCACTGTTTAATCACTTCTCTTGCTCTGCCTCCGGCATCTCTGCCCTCCTCCTGGAGGCCCTGGCGAGGAGACGGCTGGCAGTGGCCTGATGTTTCCAGTCTGCATCCTCTGGGTGGGCCAGGTCTGTGGGGTCCCTAATCCCGCTCCCCTTCATCTTTAGTCATTTGGGGTCCCTCTCCATGCATGAGGAGGGCGCCACCTGGAAGCTGGTTTGGAACCAGGTCCCCAAACAGCCACCAGTGGTCTACTCTTCGGGAACCCTGAGGACAAGGCAGAACCCCTAGGCCAAGTGACATCCCTTCCCCTGGGTGGCCAGTGCTCACGGAGGGAATGGCTTCCCTCTGGTGAAGGGGACAGGTTCTGCCCCACCCCACAGAAGGGACTGAGATTCGTCTGCTCCCAGCTCCCAGAGCCACGCTGGAAACTGTGAACTGCAGATCTGACCCCAGGACTGACGGGTGAGCTTTGGGCAAGGACGTCTGCACCCTGGGCAGCATAAGGTCACTGTGGCGGGGGTGTTGACTGTGCAGGAGCCACGGGCCCCACAGGCTCCTGGCAGAGGTCAGCTGCATGGTGCTGCCCTACTGAGCTCAGGCCTCTGGCTCACGGACTCCTGTAGCCGGCCAACCTGCTGGGCTTGAGGGTGTCACTCATCAGCGTGGAGGCTATGCAGTTAATGGGTGGCCTGAGACTGAGGACCCCACCTTGGAGCCACAGATGTCTGTGAAGTGAGCAGTGCTGGGAATGCGCTTGTGAGGTGACCCTGTGCCAGCCCCTCGTCCTGCCACAGCGTGCCCTCCCTGCTGCCTGTGCTGGGTGGCGATGGCCAAGATCCCGTGCAGGCCCAGGAGTCAGTCTGTCTCCGGCCCACACCAGGGTTCCAGGGTTAGGGCTGCACCAGCTGCCAGGGGCTGCAGACACAAAGCCAGGTCACCTCTGGTTTTGTCTATTTTCTGGTGCTGGGAACAGAACTCAAGGCTGTGGTATGTGGTACTGATTGCTGATGAGTGTGAGTCACACCAGCTTTGTTGTATGTAGCTTCTGGGGATAAACTCAGACCCTTGTGTTTGCAAGGGTACCGCTCTGCAGAGGGGAGGGAGTCACCAAGACCGGTGCAGAGTGCTCACTGCTTCCAAAGGCAGAGGCCCAACCTTGCTTGCACCCAGGACCTTTCTGTGCTCCTTATTTACCTCTTCTGGAGTGCAGCACTGCACTGGCCACGGCTGGAGCGTGGAGGCATCACTAGTCCTCCAAGGAGGGGTCAGGGCTGAGCAAGATACAGGCGGGGGTAGCTGCTCCCCCAAAAGGCAGGGTCACCCTTAACTGTTGTCACCAAGCTGCAATCCGCCCTCTGTTCAATGCCATTAATGTGCCAATGCAGGTCATGTAATCCTGTTTCCAGTCACTGTTCAGCCAGCGCTGTCTTCAGGAGGGCCATGTGTGCGTCTGCTCATCCCACAGCCGGTCAGGGCTCCAGGGCGAGGCCCAAGGGTGTGGCCTGCTCCAACTCGGGACCTGGGATGCCCTCCAGGGGCGGCCACATCGTCGAGGCCACACACAGTTGTGGTGACTACCTATGCAGGGACCCAAGGCTCAGACTCAGATGGAGACAGTTTATTAATCACTGTGTGAAGATGCACCTGTGTTGGAGTGTGTGCTCTATGCACAGAGACAGTGTCGGAGTGTAACCCTAAGTTCACCCCAGGAGGCTGACCCCACACATGGGTGTGCACCCTGTGCCTATGCTGACGCTGACTTCCTCTGGATCAGGGTGCCGTTGTCACCAGGCTGGGGCTAAGGATGACTTGCGCGGCTATTAGGAGCCACACCAGCCCCCTGGTGTGCCTGGCCCATCTGCTCCCCACTGGAGCATCCAGTATGGACCCCCAAAACTGCCCATGTTAACACACATGCCAGATGTGCTGGGCATCACCTGCTGGGGCAGAGGGTAGGAGTGGGATTGACAGGGGTGCGGTGGCAAGGGCCAGGCACTGGCACCAAGTGTCCAGGCTGGGATGCAGTGTGGGCAGTCAGAACACCCGGGCAACACGGGCCCCAGGCGGCAGCAGCACCCTGGCCCTGGCGGGCTTCTCCTGGTTCTTCAGCCTCAAGGGTGGTTCTGTGGGCGTGGTGGGGGGGGGAGGGAGGCGTGAGGCTCTGTCCTCAGCCCTCCAGCCCCGTCTCGTCTCAGCTGTCCCTTCCCTCTTCCTATCCCTTCCCTTTTTCTGTCCCTTCCTGCTCCTGTCCAGAGGGTGGTCACCTGGGATGGCGAGGGGCCCCACTGGCCTCTTCAAGGAGCTGCTGGGCATACAAGCAATGCGGCTGCGGCCCCGAGAGACAGAGGAGCTGCAGGAGGGCAAGGGGGTCACAGGCATGCCAAGACTGGGATGTGCACGGGGTGGGAGGCACGGGACATTAAGCCTTAAGGGATGGGGAGCTCACATTACTGGAAGTGAAGAAGAGCGGACCATCCTGGTGCTGTGCTGACCAAGCACTGCGCATCTCCCTCTGAAGGGCCCTCAGCTCCAGGATGTGACAGCAGCAAGGGCCAAGAGCCCAGCCTTGCTCAGAGGCCCACGGGTGCCAGGGCCCGGTGCTCACTGTCCCTTGAGATCCTGCCCCCCCCTACCACCCAGGCCTCACCTCGCTGGGCGCCTCCTCTTGCAGGCTGAGGTCCTGGGCAGGGAAGATGTGGGCTTGGGGTCCCTCTCAGTGAACAGGAGTGCTGGTCTGCTGTGGACGAAGACGATGAGGAGGACCAGTCAGGAGGGCAGACATGGTTCCAGCTCTGTCTTTCCCTTCTGCCTAAAGGTGGCTCTGCTCACTGGGCCCTTAGTGGACTGACACCTGAGTGCCAGCGATCTGGAGGACACCCACCCATCAGTCTCTGGTGCCTAGGAACCGGAGCTCAGACCCTCTTGGCCTCGGCCTGCTCCCCTGTGCCAGCTGCTGGGGCCATGGCCAGCATAGAACCCAGTGGGCACTGCAGCACCTTGTGCCCAGGCCAGGCTGCCACTTGGTGTCAGCTTTGGACTGGCCTGAGCTGCCCACTCCCCCTCCCTGGTTGTGAAGGTGGAGAGTGGGGACACTAGTGCCACCTTGCCTTCTCAGGACCCTGTCCTGTCCTCGGGCTGGATGGACACTTGGGGCTTCTACTGCAGAAGCAGGCACCCGGGGACAGAGCTGCTGCACACCAGCCTTGGCAGGGCTGAGGATCAGACAGGCTGGGCTGGGCATCTTGGGTCCCAAGTTGGATCCCCTGATGCCTGCAGAGGCAGAGTAGGTGTGGAGGAGGGCACACAGGTCTAGCAAATGCAGCCTACGAGGTATTCTGAGCTCTGGACCTGGGGGCAGGTGGCAGATGTCCAACTCTGAGCCCAGAACCTTCCTTTCTATCCCTCCCTGACCCTGACCCCTGGGCAGGAGGGTGCTCACCGGGGGACGAAGGGCTGATTGGGCCTGGCCTGTTCCTGGAAGCTGAGTGTTGAGGGGAGCTCCTCAGAGAGGTCAAAGGTGGTGTTGAGGTCTTGGGTGGGCGGGGCCAGGGGTGTGGAGCAGTTCTGCAGAGCTGAAGGGCCCAGGGGTGCCCGGCATTTGATGACTGTAGCTGGGCAGAGGCGAGCAGAGTGGAAGGTCGGGGAGGCCCGGGCCCCTGTGGGGGTGCGGGGCTCAGGCAGCAGCCTCTGCCCAGGACAGGGCAGGGAGGACTGGCGCTGCCGCTTGATCTGCCTCGAGGCCAGGGCACTGTCGAGCTCGGTGGGGCTCGGTCCTCTCTTCTGTGTGGGCTGACGGGATGCTGTGGCTAGGGTGCTGTCAGCCCCAGCGGGGACCTCCGGGACGTGGGCGAGGCCACTCTGTTTCCTTGCCATGGTCCGGGTTGTGGGGCCATGGTAGCCTGGAGACCCTGACAGAGGGGAAGACGGGGTACAGACACAGGAGCCAGATGCCAGACTGGAAGGAGCCTAACTCCTGTGCCAGCCTCCCAGCTAGCCCTGAGGCCCAGATGCTGCATACAGGTAGGCAGGTGGCACTCACCACGGAATGCTGAAAGCGGCTCCTGGGCCCGAGGGGTCGCTCCAGCCAGGGCTCCTGTGCTGCAGCTCTCAGCCCTGGAATTGGCATCTCCTTCCTGAACCAGCTGCTGCAGCGTCTCCAGTTCCGTGGTCAGGTCCGGGGTGAGCAGGCCGGCGGCCTGAAGCAGCGCGTACTGTTGCTGGGCCAGGTGCAGCACCCGCAGGGCCAGCCTGGGACAGGGCCTCCATCACTCTGGGGGGGCTGAGGCTCACCTAGCAGGGCCCCAGCTCCCTCCTCCTGGCCCCAGACCTGCTGGGCTCCCTGCCCACCTTGCTCAGGGCCAAGCTGGTCAAGGCAGTGGTGGTCGGTGACACCACTGTCCACACACGGGAGTGGGGAAAGGATGCTTCATGACCACACTCTCTCAAGCCCGAGTTTCCTCCCAGCTCTGCCACTCATTAGCTGTGACCATAAATTCATTCACCCTAAGTGAGCTCAAGCTGGGAGTGGTGGCACACACCTGTCATCTTGCTGTGTAGGAGGCTGAGGCAGGAGGATTCTGAGTTTAAGCCCAGCCTAGGTAGGTACTAAGTAAGTAAATTTTTTTTTTTTTTTTAGTATTTCGAGATAGGGTCTCACTTTGTAGTTCAGGCAGGTCCTGAACTCAGCCTTGAACTCAGCAATTCTCCTGCCTCTGCCTCCTGAGTGCTGGAATTACAGGTGTGAGCCACCATGCCCAGCATTATGCTCTGTGATTACTGAGGATCGAACCTGGGACCTTGCGCTTGCATGTAGGCACCAGAACCACTGAGCTGTATCCCCGGCTCTAGTAAGAGAATTTTAAAAAAATGGCTGAGGGTGCCACTCAAAGCAAAGTCCCTGGGTTCAGTCCCTAGTATAAAAAAGAAAAAGAAAAGGGCCAAGGATTTAGCTCAGGTGGTACTGTGCCTACCTTGGAAGTGTAAGGGCCTGAGTTCAATCCCCAATACCACAAAAATAAGTAAATGAATACATACGTACATACATACACATATGAATAAAAAGGGAAAAAACAGAAGGCTTCAAATAGGTTTCTAACAAACATTAGAGACACAACACCTGGTTAGTCTCTCCTTCCTGTTAGACTCCACTGGGGGTTCATTATGAAAGGACTTTGAGGTTGGAACAAAACAGAAAAACCACTGAACTGGAAGATCTTAGATCTGCTCAGGGCCCTGAGAGTCCCTGCTTCTGCAGTAAAAATGAAACTTTTTTTTTTCCTTTTTGAGACAAGGTCTGGCCCTGAGTTCAGCCTTGAACTCACAGCAATCTTCCTGCCTCTGCTTCCAAGTGCTGGGATTACAGGCGTGAGCCACTACGCCCGGCATTCTGGTGTATGGTTACTGGGGATCAAACCAGGGTCCTTGCACTTGCAAGGCAGGCGCTGGAACCAACGAGCTAAATCCCCAGCCCAAAATGAAACTATTTTTGATGTGGTTGTCAGTGTTTCTCAGTATGGAGATGGTCTGGAAAGTTCTGGAATGTTCTGCAGCCCCTGACTCTTGGGGGGCTCCTGTCATCCCCATGAAAAAGAATGAGGAATGAGTCCACATCATGGCCAAGTACAGGCAGAGTGGCAACAGGACCACAGGTCCTCTCCACTTGTGACAGGGACCTGAGAGCCCTGAGTTGCCCATAGGGGGAGCTGGGTGCCTGGAGTCGGCAGGGCTCAAGACAGATAATGAGCGCTGATTATTCAGGCCAGGCGTTTCTGCTGAGTCGGGAACAGACACTCCCGACAAGAAATAAAATTAAACCAGCCTTCTGTCCAGGAGCTTTAAATACACTGCCTGGCGCGGCAGCCCAGGAGGAGGCCCAGCAGTGCCCAGAGCAGGCAGGACTGGCAGGGCCACAGCCCACCCAGCACCTTACTGCAGCACTGCCGGGCAGGAGGCAGCACCCACGGCGCCCCAGCCCACTCCCTGTCCAGCAGCACCCATGGCGCCCCAGCCCAGCAGCACCCACGGCGCCCCAGCCCACTCCCTGTCCAGCAGCACCCACGGCGCCCCAGCCCACTCCCTGTCCAGCAGCACTCATGGCGGCCCAGCCCACTCCTTGTCCAGAAGCGCAGCCTCCACCTCCCACCACATCCCAAGAACACGCACCGCCCAGAGCAGGCTTTGCAGGGTCTGTGCAGTAACCGGGATTGTGAGGATGGTGAGGGGGGCAGGATCAGACCAGGCATCTCAGGAACACAGTGTCTTGGGCTCAGCTCTGGCACCTGAGGAGGAGGAAGGTACAGAGGCAGGATGACTCCCTGAAGGCCCTCCTTGAGTGACCAGGCCCACAGGGCGGAGGCGGGGAGCAAAGGGATGGGCATCTATTTTCCAGTGCACAGTCCTACTCCTACCTTGGCTGGGCCTCCGTTCTGGCCATGCTGGGGCTGTACCTGGTCTGCAGAGCCCCATTCCAGGGCCTGCAGCTCCTCATCATCCACCCCTGGACTCTGGTCCTGCTGAGGTCCAGACCCCATGGGGAGCCCGGGGGTGCAAGGTTGGCTGGGCGGGCCAGGCGGTGAGAGGGAGCTGGGAAGGTAGAGGGGGGATGAGCTGGAGAGGGGCCCTTGGGCAGCAGAGCCCACTGCAACGAATGACAAAGGACAGTAGCCAAGGGTTTGAGGAATCAGAAATGGTACTGAGCCGGGGTGACGGCCCATACCTGTCATCCTAGCATTCAGGGAGACTGAGGCAGAAGGATCACAAGTTTAAGCTCAGCCTGGACAAGTCAGTGACTTAGTGAGACCCTGACCCAGAATCGGAAACAGAAGGGGCTGCAGCTCAGTGCAAAGGCTCTGGGTTTAATCCCTGATGCCATGAAAAAAAAAAAAAAACGGAAACATTAATGACACTCATGTGGTGAGCCCACCTCTTGGTGAGTGGTCTGGGGGCCTCGGGGTGGGACCCTCAGTCCCAGGTCAGAAGCAGCGGCACCAGTTCCTAGCCAGGGGCAGGACTCACCAACGCGAGGTCTGTGCTTTTGCCTCATATTCCTGCAGTTTCCTCCTCAAGGTGGCCACCTGCAACACCCAGCAGCACCCAGCACTCACCCGGTGAGCAGAAGGCTCAGGACACAGGCCCTGTGGGTGCCCGGCCAGCGAGGGGCCGCTCACCTCAGCCTGCAGCTGCTGGCAATGGGCGGCGTAGTGGCTGATGTGAGAGTCCAAGGTGATCACATTGCTCTTCAGCTGCGAGGGGCAGGGGACAGCTTGGGAGCCCCGACTGTGAAGGGTGCACTGGCTGGGCTCCCAGGGAGGGAGGGGAGGCCCCCAGGCTGCCATCACGGAGCCGGGTGGGCATCATCACGTGGCTTTGATGAGAAAGTCCTAGTGCTCTGACAAGCCTGTGTGCTGGGTTTGCTGCTGGCCATGTCGCGCCATCCCTCCAGCGTCCCTCAGTGGACAGTGTCCTGCCTCTGCCCCCTCTGAGTCTCCCAAGGTGGGACAACATCGCCCATCACAGATTCCCCAAAGAAAGAACCCGGACTGTGGACCTGGGCACTGTCTTGGCCCTGTCCCTACCCTCCCAGGCTGTGGCCCTGCCCATGCCGCTACCTCTGCTAGCACACACCGTGAGCCGGATCTCCTTGGCCCGGTCAGCATACTTGAGGGTGTTGTATGTGTCCTCGTAGGCCAGACCAGAGGGGCTGATGTTGGCGATCATCATGGTGCGGCAGTTGCCCCCAAGGGAGTCCTTGAGCAGGCGGGTCAGCTTGCTGTCCCGGTAGGGCACGTGTGCCCTGTGGCCCTGAGGTGGGAACAGGGGCTGGGCTGGCGGACAGGGAGCAGGCTGGAGGGCAACTGTGGGTTTGGGCATTGGGCCACAGTCCCAGTGGTGGTATAGCAGGGCCTCTGCCTGCACACAGCCTCACCTTGGTGTCAGCCAGGGCATTGAGGACACTGATGAGGGCCAGCAGGGAGCGGTTGATGTTGGCCCCCTCTCGTAGCCGCTCGCCCCGGGCATGGGTGATAGATGCCCGCTCTGAGCCTGCTAGATCAATCAGGCTCATCTTGGCTACATGGAGGGTCTGCGTGGGCCCCGCCACGCAGTCCTGCTGCTTCATGAAGACCTGGAGAGGTGGCAGGGTGAGAGGTGGGTAGTGTGGCGGGGCTGTGGGCACCTTACCTGGGGTCACTGTCCCTGCTCACCTGGAAGATGGCATGGGACCGGGAGGATGTGGCATTGGCATCAGTAGGGTGCTGGGTACGGCTGCGGTTCCCTTGCCTCAGCATCTCCAGCAGCTGCTCGGCCGAGGCAGGCTGTAGAAGACAGCCAGGATGTTGGTCTGCACCCTCGCCATTCTGCCCTGCTCCCTGACATGTCCCTGCCCCGCACCTGGTGGAAGGACAGGCCCTGCACCACGACGCCCTTGTTGGCGTCCTCTCGAATATTCAGGGGCCCCTTAGGCTCCAGCAGGTCGTGGATCTGTTCATTGTAGACCTGGGGAGAAGGGCAGGGGCAGACTTGGGTGCTGCCTGGCACATGCTGAGGGGCCCGGAGGGCAGGTCTCTACCTCACAGCCCCCCTCCTGCTCACAGGATCAGCCTCACCTCCAGGTAGCTGACTAGCACCTCAAATCGCTTCTTTTCTCGCAAGGCCTCGAGGCGCTGGTACAGCTCCACAGTGGTCAGGTACATGATTCCAGGGTCCCCGTCCTTCCCCAGCATGGTGTGTGTCTTCCCAGCCCCAGTGGCCCCATAGGCGAACACTAGAGGACACGTGTGGAGGGTGGCATCGGGTCCTTCCCTCGGCATGTCCCGTCCCCACAGCTGCTGCTCCGCCCGGTCCAACCAGCTGTCTGTCCCAGGCACCCCCCTTCCTTCTGGGGAGCAGCGTCTTGGGAGGCTCCTCCCTCATCTCTCACCAGAGCAGTTGTAGCCCTGCAGGAAGCTGTCCAGGATGCTGCGGGTAGTGTGCTGGAACACATCCTGTTGCGTGGCCCCCTCCCCAAACACCCGGTCAAAGACGAACGTCAGGCCTTTGCCCTTCTTCTTTGGGCCATTATGGGCGCCACCCCATTTGAATACAGGAAGGCCCCCAGCAGGCTCTTCAGGGTCAAATACCAGCACCCGATCGTCTACCACGTGGATCACAGACGGCCGCTGGCTCTCCAGCTCCCGGAGGGTAGGGGGCCGTACCCGCACTGTCACCCGTACCACACTGTCCTCAGCCGCTGTCACCATGCCAATGCCTGCAGAGATGGGATGGAGGTGAGGTCCAAGGGACCAGGCCCCAGCACCCAAGGTCTGCTCTGCCCCTTCCATGGGACTGAGGGTATGGGCACCAACACCCTCTGACACATCTGCCACCTGGTTTAGCAGTGTATCCTGTGCAAGGCCACTCAACCCCGTCCTGGGGTCCACCATGTCCTTCTGAGCTGGGTCCGCTGTCCTGCCAAAGTCGCACTGTCCCCACTTTACAGACACTCCACAGACAGTCCCCTTGCCATCCCAGACACCCCACTGCTCCCTGGCCCCACAGCAGCTGTCCAGCCTGCTGCTGGGCCGGGCTGGCACCGGTCAGGTTCTTTGTTTGCTGTACTGCTGGAAATGAGCCCCTAAAAGCCGCACTGAGATTACAGCTGGAAAGGCAGTCAATTTACATATTCATAATATTACATTAAACCTTTTAGGCAAGAACTCGACAACTGCCTATTTGTTCAGATATCTTTTATGTCTCTCAAAATTTTATAGTTTCCTATCTGTTTGGGCAGTTTCCCTAACTGTCTTTTTAATGTGATTCCCAAGTATTTTATGGCTTTAATTGCTCTTATGAATGGAACACCTTCTCATTTTCCCCCTGGCTGCTGTTAGTGTGAAAAAGCCCAATCAAGTTTCAGATATTTGCCTTGTATCTATCACCCTGTAACTCTTCTGCTTAATTCCAATTTTTAAAAGTTAGGGTTTCTTAGATTTTCTAAGTATACAATTATACATTAGGAAAGAGAAAAATGTTTACTTTTTCATAAATCTATATATAAAGATATATCTAACCATAATGTTTTTTGTTGTTGCAGTTTTGGAAATTGAATCCAGGATCTTCATACTAAGCTACAAACCAGGCTTTTTTTTTTTCTGAGACAAGGTCTCACTTTTGTAGTTCAGGCTGGCCCTGAGCTCAGCCTCAAACTCACAGCAATCCTCCTGCCTCTGCCTCCCGAGTGCTGGGATGACAGGTGTGAGTCTCCACGCCCGGAATTGTTGCATGTGGTTCCTGGGGACTGAACCCGCGACCTTGCACTTGTACGGACCCACTGAGCTAAATCTAAATCCCCGGCCATAAGCCCGACCTTTTTAAACTATTCTGGAGACAGTCTTACTATATTGCTAAATTGACAAGCTGCCCAGGCTGGACTTGAACTTGTGATCCTCTTGCCTTAGGCACCGAGAGTGCTGCTATGACAATAGGTGCTACCAGGCCTGGTTTTATTCATATTCATACCAATTCTTTTGTGTCTAACCTCTAAAACAATGCTGAAAAACAATGAAAACAGGGATACTGATCCATTTCCTATCTTACAGGAAATGGTTTTAACACTTCACTATTCAAAATTAGTTTGGAAGCTGGGAGTGGTAGCACATGCAAGTAATCCTAGCACTCAGGAGGCTAAAGCAGGAGAACTGAGCTGGAGAACCACCTGGGCTGGGTAGTGAGTTTGATGCTGGTTTGGCTTGCATTGTGACACCCTGTCTCAAAAAATACAAGAAAGAAAGGAATGAATTTGAGACAAATAGTCTTTAACATATCAGTAATTTCTCTTCTTTTTATTTTATGTAGAGCTGTTCTTAGAAAACTCTAGCATTTTATCCCATACCCTGTGAGCAGCTCTTATTCCCTCAATGGTACATGACTGGATATTATTCCTGGTATTAAACCAACCATGCATTCCTGGAAAAACACTACCCTGGTACAAGAACCTTCTGATCACCAAATAGTCAAACATGTCTGGCTTTCATGTCATATTTAAGAAGACATACTTTTGCCAAGGTAATAAATGCCTTTATTATTTCTGCCTAATATCTGCTCTTCTTACAATTAGGTTTTAATGACAATGAATTTTTTTGAAATGGTGTGAGCTTTCTAAACATTTTCTTTGAACTGGCAGTGATTATGTTGAGATGGCTTATGGAGGAGGGTGCTCTTCCTCCCTAGTCTGCAGGACCGTGGAAACGGCCTCAAATGGTCTCGCACTCGTAGTCTCTGTCCCTGGCCCTGCATCCGGCTGCTCCTGAGCAGCTCAGGTGCCTTCGAAGCACTCTTTCTTGGCTCTTCCTGGACATCTCTGTCATTCTTCCTGATTTCTTCCTCAGCTTGTGGTGTTCTATGAAAAATCCTGCTAAGATTTTAATTTGGATCATCCTGAATTTATGGGTTAATATGTGCAGACTCAGCATCTTTATGACACTGAGTCTTCCTGTGGAAGGGCTGCACTTTCCATTTATACACAACTTTACGATTTTCAGTAAAATTCTATAATGTTCCTCACGTGAGTATCATATATTTCTCAATAGGTTTGTTACTCATTATTGCAGTCTTTGTTATACTGTGAACAGGTTCCTGTTAAAATTACATTTCAAATCTATTTCTTGGCAGGATACAGGAAAGCCTGAGTTTTCCGTACTGGACTCGGAGAGGCTGTGGTGCCCAACTCCCTCGTTAGTGCTAATAGATCGCCATCGACTCTGCCGGCCTCTCAATCAGATTATAGTATCGTTCGCAAAGATGCGTACTCTCCATTGTCAGCTCTTCACTTACCTGCCCACCTTCTACTGCCCACTAAGGGTGAGGAACAAAGGGTGAATTTTACCAAATGCTTTGGGTATTTGGTGAAGTGATCGTATTGTATTTCTCCTTTAATTTGTGTGTGCAGAGGGTGACAAAAGATGTCCCTGGGTTGATCTGGCAATAACTCCGAAAGCTCCCACACTGTTCTGTGGTACCCAGACTTCTTCCCTGCCTCTTCCTCCACCTTCGAGCACCTTCTCAGGTGAGGGACAGCACTTCTGGAATGCACGAATCACAGATGCCCTGGGAAACTTCAGCCCAACTCCAGGGGTGAATGAGGCGTGAGAAACACAGGGCTGCGCCTGGGGCTGGAGGAATGCTTTCCCAGGGAAGGCCGTATCCCGCCGTGGGTCATGGACTCCAAGGCCATCTGGCAAAGCAAAATGGGCTTTCTACCTCAAAGGCCAGCAAACAGCTCCTGCTCTCCTTGGGAAACAAGTCAGAATTGAGCTGATTCGAAATTGCTTCCCTTCATCCCTAAACTTCTTAATTTCTGCACACCAAAAGAGGGGAAAATATCACCCAACAATAATCCTTACACATCTGAATCACCCGGTTTGGGTCTTGGCACTTGGACTCTTGTATTAAACATGCTGGCAAGTGCTCGTTCTGACAGTGGTCATCTCGAGTCCCCTACTCACCACCCCTTCCTCCATCACAATCCCCCAAGGCGGTTTGTATCATTATACTCATTTTTCCGTGAGGGACTGAGGCGCAGAGGGCAGACAACTTGGCCCAGTTCCCACTCAGCCCGGCGCCTGATCGTGCTGGTATGGCTGTGATACGCTGAGCCACAACTGTCCCATTATTGTGATGTTTGTGTGGTATTTCTAATCCCTTCCCAGGCCCTGGCCTAGTGGACACTGATAACACTTGAAGATGTGTGGGGGAGGCCTCATTTTTAACACGTCTGTTCTCATCCCCCCCAGACTCACCTTCCAGTGGGGGAAGTGAAGGCAAGGATGTCTGGGTCAACAGTGCCTGGGCGCCCCACCCCAGCACCCATGGAGAGGACTGCAGGGAGTGGGGGAGCCACTGAGCAGCCTCACATTCAAGGCAGGAGATTAGAAAGGGCACAGCAGAGGAGCCGCCTAACCTTTCCAGCTCCCGACTCCCACTCCTGAGGGCCAGGGAGGCGGCCTGTCTGCCTAACGAGATGGGCCCTTTCTTCCAGCCAGTGAAGGGGGCCACCAGGTCGGAAGCAGGTGACACCGACACAGCGCCTCAGGACACCAGGGTCCTGGCCTCGGCTCCGCCTACCTCGGAGGGAGGTTTTGCCTCAGTGTCAAGGGAAGAACAGCCACTGAGCGCTCCCGCCCCAGGGGTGAGAGATTAATGAGGATGTTTGTCAAGTTGGCTTTGATCCTCACTTGGAAAGAGCATTTCAGCCCAAAGTAAGAGGGAGATGATTCTTTAATAAGACCTTCAGGATTCTCAGCCAGCTCTAATCCCATCCTATTTCTAATGCAGGGAGCTCGTTAAAACACAGAGGAGAGTGTGCTGCCCGGCTGCAGGGAAACCAAGACTTGGCTGTGTTCAGGGTGGTCTCTTCTGCCCACTGTGCGGGGACAGCTCGACAAACAACAGCTCTTGAGGCCCAGAGAAATTTCCAAGGACTTGGGGGACCCCTGCAACTCAGGAGCTGGGAAGGGAAGAGCAGGGACCAAGGCCTTGGTCGTACTGCTGCTGCAGGCGTCACCACAGGCCATCATTGGCTTCCTGTCCCGAGGGCCTGGGCAGCAGGACGCTGCTCGGACAGTCCGAGTTCCCCAAGCATCTGGGCCCAGCATGCAGCTCATGGTGCATACCGTTTGCCCCATGAATGAGTCAGGGCCAGAGCAGATCTGAATCCAACAGTGTAAGAATAATTACCATGCAGCAAATCTTCACCAAGTGCTTTAGGTGTCCAGCACTATGCTAAGCACTCTGGGCTAAGAGTTTCACAAATGGTGTTTAACTGTCACAGCAACCTTGCCATACAAGCCCTCAATAATTGTCACACCTGGGTTCTGTGAAGGTAACGGGACACAGGAACTCAGCACATCGCACAGCTAGTGAGAAAGCAAGGCCAGGACTTGACTGGCTTTGTCTCCAAAAGTGCCACTGTGTTCCCTTACCAGTGCAGAGGAGAACTATGTTCTTTCATGGTGGATTGTTTTTTATTTCAGTGATAGGATTGCCCCCAGGTCCTTGTGCCTGCTGGCAAGCTCTGTTCTGGTCTCCAGCCCTAAGTTGTCACCTGGCACTGAACTTGCTTTCCTCCTGCCTCAGCTTCCAGAATCCTACGGAATTTAAGTATCTGTCATCACACGTGGCTGGTAACAGATTTTCTAATGTTAAACCATTCTTATTCTTGGGATAAACTTCACATGATTATAATATTATTTGATACATTGTCAACTAATGATTGCTAATATTAAGATTTTTCTTACAGTTATAAAAGAAATTGACATAATTTTCTTTGTCTCATTTGTGGAATTATACAACAGAATGAAGTCTTGGGAAAAGTCTGCATAATAGAATTGTTTTTTCATTGTCTATAAATGTATGGTGGAGTTTTCTAATGCATAGGAAGGTAGATGTATTGATTGATTGTGGTGCTGGGGATTAAACACAGACCTTGACAGATGCTAAGCAGGTAGCTCTACCACTTAACTATAGCCTTAGCTCTTAAAGTAAATTTTAAATTAAACTTCCTCAAAAATGTAAACAGAACTTTTATACATGCGAGGTTTGAGGTGGGAATGGGGTAAATAAAATTATTAAAAAATTAAACTTCTTCAATGGATGTAGGTCTACTAAAACCTTACATAACCTCTTCCGTTTGTTAAGTTTTTTTCCTATAATACTGTCCAAAAGCTGTGTGCGTATATGAGTGTGTGTGCGCACACGTGCGCATGCATGTGTGCCGCATATACTTGCACACCTGTACTTGGGCACATGCTAGGATCAGAACCTGGGTATCCTGGACGATAGGCAAGTGTTCTAACCCTGGACAACACTCATGGTCCCTAAAGTTTTTGTTTTTTGTTTCCTGTATTTTTGAAACAAAGTCTCACTATGTGGCTCAAGCTGACTTCAAACCTGTGGTTCTTTTTGCTTCAGCCTCCTAAATGCTGGGATTATAGGTGTGCCTCACCTCATCTGGCTGACTTATTTTTTAATTATAATTATGATGATCTTTGGCTAAGCTAAGTATATCTTTAAAAACTACTAAATGTGGATTCTCTTCCGTTTGTACTTACAACCTAATTATCGAATTATATAATATTCTGATGATTGCTTAAATTCGCTTTTTGCTTAAATTAGTTTGGTTACAAGTACAAAGTGAGACAAATGTCTCCCTGGGGTGGAGAAATTCAGCAACAGGCAGAGGACTGAATACAGGACACTGCTGAGCATGGGATGTGGTGATGGGAGAAGAAACAGAATTGGAAGACTGGAAAAAGCGGAATATTGAGTTCTTTTTTTTTTTTTTTCCTGAGGCACGTTCTCACTAGGTATCCCAGGCTAGCCTTGAACTCTTGTCAGTCCTGCCTCAGCCCGAGTGCTGGGATTACAGGCACACACAACCAAGCCTAACAATACCATCTACTGTTATAAAAGTTATAGGACCGGGAGGCAGAGGCAGGATTGCAGCGAGTTACAGGCTAGCCTCGGCTACACAGTGAGTTCAGATACCATGTCTTAAAAAAAAAAAAAGACCTGGCGTCTAACTGGCAAGCGCAAGGTCCTAAATTCAATCTCCACACATAAATTTATCCGCACTCCAGAACATCGTCCATAAAACCTGAAGTTCTTCAGCCTGGCATTTTCCATGTCACTTCGCTAGGATGAAGGCTCAGAGCCAAGAGAATTTTAGCAGTAACAATCAGACTTCCTGCCTGTTTTTATCCCCCGCCACTCCCGCACCTATGTTCCCTAGGGGCTCAGTAACTAAGTTACAGCCCCTGGCACATGCAGGACCACTATCCTTGAGGTCCGGAAGTGCAGAGAGGGAGAGGCCTTGGCTGCTAATTCTCTTGTGCAGGGGGATCCCAGCCTGGGTCCTGGTGTCCCGCAGCACCTGGTTTCCGGCTCAGGGTCCAGGAATTCCCAGGTCTCCAACCTGGTGTCTAGCAGGACCGATTCACTCCTACGCAGGTGAGCAGCTTTTCCACTGCGCCCTCCCCACCTCCTGCCTCCCAGGAGGACCCTGCCCCGTCCCAGGCCCCAAAGTCTGCCCAAAATCTCGGGGTTCACTCAGACTGGGGAGAGCGTAGGCTCCGAGCGCGTGTCAGGCACCCGCCGGGAACAAACTCACCCTCTGTCCGTCTCCGGAGTCGGTGTCGCCGCTGGCTCGTGGGTCCCGAGCCCGGAAGCAAACGATCCCGTATCGCCCCCGCGCCACCTCTGCCCGCGCCCGGCGTTCAAATTCAACGCTCCTCCGGGCGCCAGACCCATTGGTTGCCGTCCGGTGCGCGGATTGGCTGCGGCCCGATAATTGCAAACGCACATGCGCTCGAAAGGCGGCTGAGGGGGCGTGGCCTCGCCTGTCTGCCCGAGCCGGTTATGGCTACTGCTTCCGGCAGGCGCTGTTGTCCGCGTACACACAGCTAACTCTTGAGCCGTCCGAGCCTGGCAGTGGGCGCACAGACCGTGGGCAAGCGAGCTGGCCTCCCCGTGGTGGCCTACTCTCGAGTGGACCTGCATGCCGGACTGCGGGAGGAGAGGCCTCGCCCAGGACCTGGGTCGGTCTGGGGACGCAGGGATCCGGAGAGGCTCGCCCAGTCCGTGAGGCCGATTGGGACAACCCCCCACCCCACCCCGCGCTCGCCTGTCCATAGGTTGAACGAGGCCAGGATCCAGCAGACCTCCCTGATGGCCCTAACTTCCCCCTGACCTGGGATCTGTGCAAGAGTACGCTCGCTTGGGGAGAGCCAGGCTAGGACACCGGGCGAAGCAGCAGGAAAACCGGAAGCGCCTGATACTCCTTTAGCAGGGAAACAAAGTCAACAAAGAATAACAAAGATCTCCTCCCACGAGAGGCTGAGGCAGGAGGATTCCCACAAATTAGAGATCAGTTTGGGCCATATGGTGAGTTCAAGGCCAGCCTAGACTAAATAGCAAGACTCAGTCTCAACAGAAAGGAAAGAAGAAAGGAGGAGGAAGTATGGTTGCACATGTGGGAGGCTGCAGGCTCTGAGCATGTGAGGTCTGTGAACATCTCACTGTCTGGCTCCCAGGACCTGACTCCAAGTGCTCAAAGGAAGCAGAGTGGAAACGCCCTCCCACACGCCCTGGGCTGCCACCTTAAACTCGGGTCGAGTTTTGATCAGCACAGAAGTCAAGCATGGTAAGAGCAGCAGAGTCCACGCTGTTTATCAATAGGAAGATCACAGGGAACTTAGCAGGAACCAGGTCAGAGTGGACTTAGGAAGTAGTGGCTGCTCTTTGAAAGCATGTGACTGTTAAGGGGAACAGGAGATGGGGACGAGAGATCAAGGGGGATTTTTAAAATACAGCAGACATCAATATTGAGGAGAAAGAGCTGCTGTAGAATGGAAAGCTAAGGATTAGTAGAGAAAGGTGATGTCCTGGTCACTTCCTCATTGCTAGGACAAAATACCTGACACCCACAAAGGTTTATTTTGGCTCGCAGTTTCTAGTGGTTTCATTTCAGAGTCAGCTGGCTCCGAGGCAGGGCAGCTCATGGCAAGGCAGGCAGGAGGCAGCACAGCCTTCCTTCTGCCTCCCCTTATTCTCTCTGGGCCACAAGCCTTCGTTAGTGCCACCCGCACCTGGGTGGGTTTTTATCTTTAGTAAATCCACTCAACCACCTCCGGAACTATGCTAAGCTAGTTGGAGGACTGCTCTAGGGTCATACACCTATGATCCCGCCACTTCCGAAACCCCACCTCGCAGCGCATGAGGCATGGGGGCCAGGCAAGAACGAGCTGTAACGTGGCTGCCAGCTAAGCGAGGCTCCAGAGGCGACGGGAGTAAGACGATCACCGGGCCTGCTGCGCCGGGCCAGGACTGAGAGGCTCTGGGAACGCAGAAACTCAGTTTGGAACTAGGACAGTGCGGGCCGACTGGCAGGTAGACCAGAGTGCAGAGCATCTTCCAGACGGAAAGGCAGGTGAGAGGGCCTTGCCTCATGGAGTTTGGATTTCATGGGGGACTGTGTTGGAGCCTCCCACCCCCACGGTGGCTTCTGGATGGTTCATGAAGGAGGAGAACGTAGTGGGTTATATCTAGACATCCTCCAAAGCTCATGGACATATAGTGAATTTTGAAGGTGGCTGGATTAGGCCATTTGAATGTGGATTCAGAGTGTGATACTGGCTTAAGGGTGTGGGTAATGGAAGCCCAATCCTGGGCATGGGTGGCCCAAATAGGCTTGTAGCCTGGGTGGGTCATAAAGTGACAGAAAGAAGGCAGGCTTGCTAGAAGGTAGGCTTTCTGCTGCCACTGCTCTGCTGCCTTCTGCCTGCCACACCATGGACTGTTTCTCCGCTTTGGAGCCCCTCTGCTATGCCTCCCTACCTTGGAACCAGCTGACTGGACAAAAACCTCTACAAACTTTCCTCCTTTAACTTTGGGTAATGGGTATTTTGTCTCAGCCATGAGAAAGTAGCCAAGACAGAGCCATTTCCATTTTCTACCTCCTGTCCTCTCTGGAGCATGAACTGAAGAGGAGAGGGTATGGAAGTGTCACAGGTTAGGCTCTCTGGGGTGTAGGCTCAGGAAGGGACTTAGAATGCAAGAGGGTTTGGGGAGTGGGCGCTCAGAGGTAACACTGTGGAAGAGGAGGGACAGAGCTGAATGCAGCGGCAGCGACCAGAGCGGGGAGCTTGGAAGGTGAAAAGGTACTTTAGTTGTCCTGAGCGGGGGTGAGGAGGCCAGGCAGGGATGTCAGTCGGTTACAGGAGCAAGCACTGAGAAGAGCCGGGACGCCAAGCAGGCAGCTCCCAGCTGTGGGCAGCAGCAACTCCAGGAGGGGACCCTAGGCTAGTGGAAGCTGGGCCTTGGGGACTAGGGTGAGGGACCTAGGCTAGTGGAAGCTGGGCCTTGGGGACTAGGGTGAGGGACCTAGGCTAGTGGAGCTGGGCCTTGGGGACTAAGGTGAGGGACCTAGGCTAGTGGAAGCTGGGCCTTGGGGACTAAGGTGAGGGACCTAGGCTAGTGGAAGCTGGGCCTTGGGGACTAGGGTGAGGGACCTAGGCATAGTGGAAGCTGGGCCTTGGGGGCTAGGGTGAGGGACCTAGGCTAGTGGAAGCTGGGCCTTGGGGGCTAGGGTGAGGGACCTAGGCTAGTGGAAGCTGGGCCTTGGGGGCTAGGGTGAGGGACTCTCCTGCAGCTGGTGGTCCACATATGGACCTGGAGAGACCTGGGGGCACATGCAGGGCCATCCCCGGAGGAAGCAGAGAAGTTGGAGGAGGTGACTCCAAGCAGGGAAGGTTGATCAGACGGGAAGAACCAATCCTTCCCTTTCCTGAGGTTCAGTGGGGACAGTCAGTAGAGAGCTGTGTCCACAATGGGTACGAGATGTGACTTCAGGCAATGTGATTCTTCCCTGTGCTTCCATTTACTAAAAAAAAAAAAAAATTGGGTTTTTATATGAACTTCCTCATGGAATTACTGTGAAGCTTAAGTGAATGAATGCATGCAAAATGCATTACTGAAAGAATACAAGATGCTCAGAGCGGTTTGTCACAAGGGTGCTGTTCTTACTGTATAACTGTGGCAGAGGTGAGCCTCTATGTGGACCTCCAGCTGCAGGAGAGGCCCTCACCCTAGTCCCCAAGGCTCAGCTTCCACAACAACTGCATGGGGCAGATCCTGGAGGAACACACTCATGTTACAAAACCTTTCCAAGCACTGACAGGTAAAAACAATGCAAACCCCACTCAGCCCAGCTTCCCCAGAGCCCCCCATGGGTGGTTGGTGTCACTTCTCTGCCATCCATCCCTGGGTGCTGGGAATCCAGCAGGATCACAAGAGAAGAGTATGTAGGGCCTGGGGTGTCCCTGGCCTCACATCCCAGGTTGAAGGCCGCCGACAGAAGTGGGAAACCCACAAGGGGACCCAGCACTCCGTGTGCTTTGCTTCACTTCCTGCGTGCCTCCTGCTAAGCCTGCCCCGGTTCCACACTTAGTCATGGGGCTCAGGACTTTCAGTCACTGGATTACAAAAGCTTTTTTTGTCCTCATAATGTACAAAACCAGGAACATGTCCTCACTTGCTGTCTTATAATACCCTTCATGGAGATGTTTTATTAACCAGTCCACCCCCATTATGTAGATGGGAAAACTGAGGCTCAGGAAACTGAAGTATCTCTTCCTGAAACACTGAGAATTCTCAGGACAAGGGTTCAGTTTCTGTCCGGGGTGGGGGCGGGGTGAGGGGGCATTGGGGACAGAACCCGGGGCTCTGTGCATACTGGGCAAACACTCTACCGTTGACCCACATCCCTAGATCATTTTCAGATTTTGAGACAGGTCCTTGCTAAGTTTCCCAGGCTGGCTTGGAACTCTTGATCCTCTTGCTTCAGCCTCCCAAGGAGCTGGGATCACAGGCTTGTGCCCACCACGCCCAGCGTGGGCTCCGGTCTTGTTTCCACTTCCTGTGTGTCAGTTGGGTCCTGCTCTCTGCCCTGG